>CM022704.1:55079790-55139790 GCA_012295165.1 Asparagus setaceus | reverse complement strand
TTGTATTTCATCTTGCTTTTCATCTTCAATACTCCATAATGCCTTGAGTCCAAATTTGATATATATATGATATCTGCATCAACAAGTTATACCACACAAAATATATATATATAACACATATTGTTATCATCAAAATATAATCTTGAGAATATATAAATCAACATTCTCCCCTTTTGATGATAACAATCAATTAAGAATTACTCCCCTCAGATATATGCATATATGCAATGGAATAAAACTAAAACTCCTCCCCCATATATAAAACATACTTACACATAATATCATACTTATCAAATTTTCTCCCCTTTGTTATCAACAAAAAGAAGAAATAGATAAACAATAAAATATTTCACACTCACACATCCAAATAGGTAAGCACATACTTGCCATGAAAAGCAATATGGTCATAATCTAGAATATATAAAACAAATACTTACTAACTTAATAGAAACATGTATGTCTATAACATAAATGCAAACATATGAAAACACATAGTCTTTAAACATACACATAGTAATAAACACATAGTGTTAAAACACATAGTCTTCAAACATTAAGCTAAGGAAATATAGTTAAGCTAAATAACATAATCCTAAGTATCGAGGTCCCGTGGTGGAAAGGTTGACTCAAGTTTTGTTGAAGTCTTCAAACATACGCATCATCATTTGTTGATTCTCCATCATTTCACGTTGGTTGTTCATAATGTTGATGTTTTGATCGAAAATCATGTTTTGACTCGCTTCTAAGTTCGTGATAATGAGCCGATAAGGTGTTGTATTGTGCATCGTAAAGCAAGATGGTTCGATCGCACCGTGGTGGAATATGGCTGGAAGAGGGTTCACCTTGTTGTGAAGACTGAGGAATATCTTGAGTTTGAGGTTGAGCAGGTTCATCTTCAGTTTGTTGTTGTTCTGGAAGGTCGAAATTGGGTATTTTCATCCTAGTTAGGGCATTGGAATCAAAGAACTCAACTGATCGAAGGATGAATGTTTCAGAATCTAAATCCACACGAAAAGCTTTGAAAATGGTAGTCAAAAAGGCTCCAAAAGGTAGAAATCCTCTATAAGGAATGTGAATTAAATTTTCGAAATAAACTTCAGCCCAATTGACTTAAATATTAGCCATAATAGCATATAGGGCTTTAGCCAATTCCAAAGAAATGAAATGAAAGCTTCCTGATTTTGGATACAAATTATAGGCTAAAATTCGAAAGTAATAAAACGAGGAAGGGGTCAAGTTTTGAGAGTGATTCAATATTCCTCCTTGACCGGTAGGAAAATTAAGTTTTGCATGATATCTTCATCATCCATGGAAACATCTTCAATACTAATTCCTCTATTAGAATTTTCAATATTTTTCCTAGAAGTCTAGGAGAAAAGGAAATTTCTTTTCCTTTAACCAGAGTGTCTATTTGACGTTCTCCATTATCAAGTTTTTTATGAATGAGATTTGTGTAGAAAAGCTTGATAAGAAATGGATAATATGGTTGTCGATTTTCTAAGAAAAAGTTGATCTAATCCAACATTAGCAAAATATCCTTGTAAATTATGAAGTGCAAAATCTTCATATTTAATAAAACGATCGGGAAGTATATCATAAGATTGCATTTCCTTAAAAGTATCTAAAAGACTAGGATCTTTAAGGTAAATAGCGTAATCTTCTACAGGTTGAGAAGGTCCTGAGCGAGAACGCTTTGATCTAGACATAATTGAAAGGAAGAAGAAGTTGGAGAAGACTTACCAAGAGATATAATTGATCAAAACACTAAGAAAAGTGGTCACGAGTCCGAGTAGTCGATTAAATGCTCTAGTAGTCGACTAATGATGCCTGGAACTGGTAAAATTGAAGAAAAATTGAAGATTTGAAGGAGGAAATGGAGTTGGATGATGCCCTAAGTTGAGGAGATAATACCCTAACCGAGATTTCGGTTTTAGAAGAGTGGGAACGGAGAAATGGGTAAGAATAAGTGGGAGTAGTTTTGTTAGGGTTAAAATTAAATGAAGGGCTTGGATTAAAAGTAAAAATTGAATGAAAGGTTGAGATATAAAGTAACTTATGTTATTGGATAGTGGGTTTGGGTTAAAAAGAAACAGGATCCAATAACAATATTTTCGTAAAATAGTCGAGTAGTCGATTAAATGCTCTAGTAGTCGACTAATCTGCGAATGAAACGAATATATGTTTACGTTTTGAAAGCTAGTAGTCTAATTAACTGAATATATAGTCGACTAATAAGACATTGAGAATAAAACTATTATGTATGATTGTGCATGTAGTCGACTAGTGAAGTAGTTAGTCGACTAATAAACATATGTACTTATTTAAAAATTAATTTAAATCAGAATTGAACATATACCTAATTCTCTTCTTAATTTAACATAAATATCTTCTTTTAAAGGTTTTGTTAAAATATCTCGCTATTTGTTTATTAGTAGATATAAATTCTAATATAATATCTCCCTTAAGAACATGATCAATGAGGAAATGATGTCTAATATCAATATGTTTTGTACGTGAGTGTTGAATGGGATTTTAGATAAATTAATTGCACTAGAATTGTCACACATTATAGAAGATGTGGAACAAACTATGCCATAATCGATAGTGTTTGTTTCATCCATAAAATTTGTGCAAATGCTAAACTAGCAAAGAATGTATTCTCGCTTGTTGATAATGATACCTAATTTTGTTTTTACTAAACCATGATACAAGTGAATGTCCTAAAAATGACATGTACCACTTGTACTTTTTCTATCGATTTACATCCAAAGAAAATCAAAGATCACTATATGATAACAAATCAAATGTGCTATTCTTTGGATAAAATAAACCAAAATCAAGAACCTTTAAGATATCTAAAAATTCTTTTAACAGCTTTAAGATGTGATTCTTTAGGATTAGATTGAAATCTAGCACATAAACAAACACTAAACATAATATCGTCTACTAGTCAGAATGTAAAGAAGTGATCCAATCATACCTCGATATAGCTTTTGATCAACATTCTTACCACTTTCATCTTTGTCAAGTGATGTTGTAGTACTCATTGGTGTTGGTTTGCTAGTTGTATTGTCCATCCCAAAACGTTTAAGTAATTCTTTTGCATATTTATTTTGATTGATAAAAATTCCTTCCTTCATTTGTTTGATTTGAAGTCCAAGAAAGAAGTTTAGTTCACCCATGTGACTCATTTCAAATTCTTCCCCGATAGTCTTAGCAAACTCTTGACAAAGATCATTGTTAGTAGAACCAAATATTATATCATCTACATATATTTGTATTAATAATATATCTTTATTTATTTTCTTAATAAATAAAGTAGAATCAATTTTTCCAATTTCAAAACCGGATGTTAAAAGAAAAGATTTTAATCTATCATACCATGCACGAGGTGCTTGTTTAAGACCATATAAAGCCTTTTAAGTTTATAAACATGATCGAAAATTTTTCATGTTCAAAACCGGAGGTTGTTCTACAAAACTTCTTCTTTAATAAAACCATTTAAAATGCACTTTTAACATCCATTTGATAAAGTTTGAAATTCATAAAGCATGCAAATGCAAGTAAAATTCTAATGGATTCTAAACGTGCAACAGAGCATAAGTTTCATCATAATCAATTCCTTCTTCTTGATTATAACCTTGTGCAACTAATCTAGCTTTATTTCTAACAACTTGTCGATTCATCTAATTTATTCCTAAAAATCCATTTTGTTCCTATAATGGATTTATTTTGTGGTCTAGGTACAAGATCCCAAACATTATTTCTTATAAATTGATTTAATTCATCTTGCATAGCTTCTATCCAAAATTATCAAGTAAAGCTTCTTTAACATTTTTAGGTTCTACTTCGAAACAAATGCAACATGAACTATTAAATTAAAATGAGATCTAGTAGATACTTTATCGGATATATTTCCACTAATTAAATCATGTGGATGATTTTAACTTCTACAAAACTCTTTGGTAATTCATTTTGTAAATTTTCATCTTTTGAAATATCTAACATAGGAGTATCATAAATAGTATCAATTAAATCATCATCATTACTTGAAATAGAAGGTGTTTTTATAAAATTTTCATCAAAAAACATGCATAGATTCTTCAATGACTAAGGTTCTTTTATTATATATTCTATATGCTTTACTATGATTAGAATATCCGACAAAAATTCCTTCATCGATTTAGAATCAAATTTATCTAAATTATCTTTTGTATTTAATATAAAACACTTACAACCAAAAACTTTAAAATATGAAACTTTAGGAATTTTATTATAAAATAATTCATATGATGTTTTGTTTAAAATAGGTCCTAATAAAACTCTATTTAAAACATAGCATCTTTGTTGAGACGACTACGCAAAAATATTTTGGTAAATTACTATCACATAACATTGTTCTAGCACATTCTTGTAATGTCCTATTCTTTCTTTCTACAACTCCATTTTGTGGAGTTGCTCTAGAAAAAGAAAATGTATGTGAAATACCATTTTATCACAAAAATTTGCAAAAGTTTATTTTCAAATTCTCCTCCATGATCACTCATATAGTAACTATAGAAAGAGATTTTTGATTTTGAATTCTTTTACAAAATATAGAAAACTCATTAAAAGCCTCATTTTTATTTTTAAGAAATATTACCCAAGTAAATCTTGAAAAATCATCAACAATTACAAAAGCATATTTACTTCCATTTAAAGATGCTATCCTAGAAGGACCAAAGAGATCAATATGAAGTAATTCAAGTGGTTTACTAGTAGAAATAATATTTTTAGATTTAAAAAGATTTATGCATTTTGCCTTGTTGACATGCATCACAAAAATTATTTTTATAAGAAAGCTTAGGTAAACCATTTACTAAATCATATTTAGAAATTTTAGAAATATGTTTAAAATTAACATGACCAAAACGTTTATGCCATAATATAGAATCATTTGAAGATGCAATAAGGCAGTGTTCATTTGAAATATTATTTAAAGATAAAACATATATATTATTCTTTCTATGACCTTTATATAAAATTGTAGACCAATCAAGATCATAAATTAAGCAAGAATCTTTTTCAAGACAATTTTAAAACCTTTATCACAAAGTTGACTTATACTAAGCAGATTATGTTTAAGACCTTGACTAATAAAACATTATTAATAATAGGTTTATTAGAATTACCAACGGTGCCAATACCAATCACCTTTCCTTTGTTATTGTCTCCAAAGGTGACTGTACCACCATCTTTGTCTTGAATTGATGACAATAATTGAATGTTCCCTGTCATATGTTTTGAACAACCACTATCTAAGATCCATCTATCTTTCTTTGGTACTGAAAAGATAAATATTTATAATCTTGGTACTCATTTTACATTGGGTCCTTAAAATTAGTCTTTAGGAAACCAAACCCATGAAGAGTTTGATTTTCCTATGTAATTAGATGATAAGCAAATATCTTTAATAAAGCTAAAAATATAAGACTTTTTCTTATTATAATTTAAAACTTTAGGAACCCAAATAGATAAATATTTTGGTTTTCTTTTATTTAAAATATTATTTTTAACATTTTGTTTATATACTAATGAAGATGATTTTACAAAAGTGGTTTTCTTATGAATATCTTTTTCAACTTGAAAACCCAATCCTTTTGTCTTTTGAGTTTCTTTTTGATAAGAAAGTAAAGTTTTAAATTTTCTTTACCTTTATTAAACTTACTAACATTTAAATATATGTCATCATATTTTGATTTAATCAAAGAAATATCTTTATCTAAAATACTAATGAAGTCTTTAAATTATTACATTCGATTTTAGATACAAATTTTCATTAGTTAAAAATAATTTTCTTTGAGTAAATTTTCATTTTCTTCTTTTAATTTAATTTCTTGTGAATTAACATAAGAAGAATTTAAATCAGAAATTTCCTCTAATAATCTCTTATTTTCATTTTAAGAAAATTATGTGAGACTTTCAACCTTACAAAAGTTTCATATAATTCATTAAATGCATCTAAAAGTTCATCATTATCATTTACCTCATCTTGGGCCATGAAACACATATGAGCACTTTTATTTTCTTCATTTTCTTCATCGATGAAGAGTCATCACCGCCATCCCAAGTTGTCGCCATTGCCTTTCTTTTCTTGTTATTTTGAGTAGAGTTGAAATTATTGAAATGATTTGACTTTTGCTTATTCTTCAATAAAGGACAATCTTTCTTCATATGACCTGCTTTGTTACACTTGAAACAAACAGTGAGTTATTTGAATTTGAAAATTTAGATTTAAACTTACCTTGTTTTATAAATTTTCAAATTTATGTAAACATGCTCATTTCTTCATCTTCATTATCTGAATCTTCCTTATCGATGTGATGTTGAATGCAAGAACTTTCTTGTTTTTCGTTTCATCTTCATTCTTTCAATCTTCGATTTGAACTGTATGCCATTAAATTTCCAATTAAATTTTCCATCGACAATGTTGATAAATCATTTGCTTCTTCTATCATTGTAATTTTCTTTTCCCATTTTGGAGTAAGTGAGCGAAGAATTTTTCGCACCATTTCCACTTGTGTATAGGTTTTTCCAAGTCTAATTAGAGTATTAGTGATATCTCAGAATCTTGTGAACATTTCTCCAATTGTCTCATTTTCTTTCATCCGAACAATTCAAACTCGTGGACAAGAACAGAAATTTTAGACTCTTTTACTTTATTTGTACCTTCATGCTACCTCGAGTGTGTGCCAAATATCATATGCGATTATTTGTTGACACTCGGTTGAACTCATTTCGATCAAGTGCACAAAATAAAGCATTCATTGCTTTGGAGTCCAAATTTGCATTGTTCCTTTGTGTCAGTAGTCCATTCGAAAAAGAGTAGTTGGCTTCTCATATCTTGTCTCTACAATGTTCCAAAGTTCAGATCCAATTGATTGAAGATAGATTTTCATTCTGCACTTCCAATAGTTGTAGTTGAGTCCATCAAACATTGGTGGACGATTTGTTGAATGACCTTCTTTGAATTGTGAATTTCGACGTAAGAAGATGCCATCTTTTACCTTGCTCGATACCAAATGTAGGATCGTAGATCCGATCACACTTAAACACTAGAGGGGTGAATAGTGTTTTATAAAATTTTATGCAAGATAGATTATAAATTGCAAAAGATAGCACAAATACGTAAAATTCACAATCGCAAACACGATATTTATACCGGTTCTACCTCCCTGTACATCCAAATTCCCAAGCAAATCCCGCTTGAGAGTTTCCACTATGATTTTGAAATACCCTTACAAAATCAAAGAATCAAACCCCACCAATTTGCAAGACCATGCAAATTGCAATAATCTCAAACTCGAGATTCACAATTCTCACACCGAGAATCTCCTTTGAAAACAACAACGCACAAGATCCTATAAGCCTTGATGTGTAGATGATATGCAAGAGTGGCTTAGGAATTTCTTTAATCTCAAAAATATTTTTCTCTTTTGAATGTCAAGAACGCTTTTGCTTTTGAATCTTTGAACACACACTTTTCTTTTCAAAAGTTCAAGTTAATGTATATGAGAATTTCGTGTCACTTTTTCTCGCAGCTTTTACCATTTATATGTCTTGAAAGACACCCATTCAAAACAATGAAAACTGTTAAAAACGCTTAAAGATTCAAATTATGCATAAAAGCAGTATTATAGTCGACTACTATATAAGATTAGTCGACTAACTGGTGTTTACACGATTCTCAGTAAATGCAATTCAAGCATTAGTAGTCGACTACTATTTTTTAGTCGACTAATGCGCAATGACGAAAGTCCGGGTGTATGTTTTAACGGGTAGTCGACTATATATGCACAAGAGTCGACTAATCTCAAACTTACGATTCTCGAAGATTGTTTAAGTTTTCATTAGTCGATTATTAACAAAGATTGGTCGACTAACTGTAAACTTACGTAAACTTATATATTCATTAAATTATGTAATTAGTCGACTATAGTTTGAATTGGTCGACTACTCGATTTAAAAAGTTTATAAATGAATTGTTTTAAACTTAAAACTCTAATGGTTAATATAGGGATTTCTATAATTAACCAACACACTAAGCATGTGTTAGTGTGTTCTAAATATGCATGTGTGTGTGTGATCAAGGCTTGTACAATATATTCTAAGTAAAGAAGAGAAAAATTACATTGTTCTTTGTATTTCATCTTGCTTTTCATCTTCAATACTCAATAATGCCTTGAGTCCAAATTTGATATATATATGATATCTGCATCAACAAGTTATACCACACAAAACATATATATAGAACACATATTGTTATCATCAAAATATAATCTTGAGAATATATAAATCAACAAAGAACCTCCCCTTGGATTTTCTTTTCCTTTCCTTCGATAAGTCCATATTAACAAAAACATGCTAACTAATATTTATAAAATATTTATAGTTAGTATTAAATATTAATTTTAATATTACATAGCTATTTAATAAAATATTAAATAGTTATTTAATAAAATATTAAATATATTCAGTTTTAACTATTTTTAATTAAATATTTAAATACATTTCATACATAAAATATATATTTAATAATTAATATTTATTTAATCATTTTTATATTAATATTTTAATATATTTAATATAATATATTCAGTTTAAATATTAACCAAACTTATTATTTAGCATATCTTAAATATATAAAGTTATTTAATATTAATATCACATACATATAATTTTTATTTAAATATTAGATAAGAAATATAGTAAATATGTAAATATTAAATGTAAGTAATATTTAAAATTAACTAAGAAATATTAAATATTAAATGAGAAATATTAAATATTAAATGGCTTAATTATTTTTAGTTATTTAACATACTTCATATTTTTAATCAGATTCTTTAAATATATTTAATAATTTAAAAATTATATATTCTTTAACATCTTATATCATCTAATCATTTGTAACTTTAATATTTAATATTACACTTTCATAAATAGTCTAATATAATTCCCAATTGAAAATAGTCTAAATAAATATCATCTAATCTAAGCTGAGTGTGGATGTCCCACACTTAGCCGAGTTAGATAGGAACCTAGTTTACCGAGTCAACTTATAGCTGTGAAGTGATCTGGTTAGCCCAATTGTAAATTTTGGTATATATGCATAACATAATAAATTTGTCCTTTTCTAATTAGATGCAACTCACTAAATTGGTTATGTAAAAGCAATGTTTAAATTTAAAATAAATATTAGTTGAAAATGTCAAAACAATAATGCAAATGTATTCATCAAAAAATTAATAATAATAATAATAATAATAATGCAAATGTAAATTGTATCCGGATCCAGTACACCCTATTGGTTTTTAGATTCTAGTCTATTTGAAGGCCAGCCTGTTTACACGTAATCCCCCTTTGATTTAAGTCCTTTCCTCTCTTTGTTTTTACCTCTTGGCCTTATAGATTAGTGTTTGTCTTTACCTTTTTCTGGCTCTAAGTATAATTACTCGTACCCTTGGCCATTAGAGATTATAATATGAATTAACACAAGAGTCGTCGTCTTCGAGAAGATGAGCTGAGCAGTGAGAGGACTACAATAGGAGGAGCTCACAGCGAGAGGAGGTGAGAGGAAGTGCTGAGGGAGGTGCCGGAGGCTATGGGAGGTGGCGGGAGTACGCCGGAAATCGCGGGAGGCGGTGGGATGTAGTGGTTACGGGTCAGGTTTAATTTTAAAAAATAAACCTCAAATTACTTTTAAATAGCGGTCAAGAAATCGCGGGAGGCGGTGGGATGCAGTGGTTGCAGATCGAGTTTAATTTTAAAAAAATAAACCTCAAACCGCTTTTAAATAGCGGTCAAAAAGCGGATTTTGCTCGCAATCGCCCACTATTCACCGCTATGGCGCACTATTGGCCGCTTTTACGAGCAGAAAGCGCATATTTCGCAATGTCACCGATAGCGGGCAATAGCGTTGCAGGTATGGACCGCTAACGCTATTAGCGCCGCTATTGCGGGGCTATTTACCACTATTTACAACAGTGATCGTTGAAGCCTTTTGATATTATTTGGAGGCTTAAAATTCTGAATAAAGTGAAACATTTTTTATGGCGAGCTGGGCAAGGTATTCTATCCACCACGCACAATCTATATCGAAGACATGTTCTATCTAATCTCATGTATACTCAGTGGCGCGAAGGAATGTGAAACTACTATGCATGCTCTAGCAAGATGTGATAAAAGTTCTAGACTATGGAAAGTAAGCTGTGTGTTTGGACGTGCATGCTAGTGAGAGAACAAAAACTTAATGCATAGTTTATGCGTTGTTTTAATGAGCTAGAGAGGGAGGATTTTGAGGTTTGGGTGGTTGCATGTTAGTTTGTTTGGAATGCGAGGAATAAAAGCATTTATGATGGAGCGTTGCTAGTAGAAAGGGGAACTATTTGGAATAAAGCAGCTGCAATTCTATTTGAACGACATCAAGTCCAAGAGGTAAGAGACATGTCTAGTAGAGAGTTTTCCCCTTCGCGCAGCTTGAGAAGGTGTGTACCAGCTTAGGGACTCTATAAGCTCAATGTGGATGGGATCAGTTATATAAGTAATACTGTGAAATCTAGTGTTGGTTGTGTTATTCAAGATCATAAAGATAATGTGATGGGGGCGTTTTCTATTCCAAGAGTGGGGGCATATCAGTAGAACACACAGAGTTACTGGCGGTGGTGCATGGACTTCCCTTTGCTCGAGAGGACCAGAATACTACTTGGTTATTTAGAATCGGATTACTTACTGTTGATCTCCTTCTTTCGTCACTACTACAAAAGGCCCTATTAGCAACGGTCAGAACCGTTTCAAATAGGCCTATTTGTAATGGTTTCAACCGTTTCTAATACATTAGCAACGGTTAAAACCGCTGCAAATGGTCCGTTGTTAGTAAAGCCGCTGCAATTAGCTTATAGCAACGATCAACAACCGCTGCAATAGTATGCAACCGTTTCTATTAGAGTATTTTTATAAAAATATTAAAAATCCATGTCGACAAAATAAAAATCCACGCCAAGAAAACTCAACCGTTACTAAAATGTATTACCAACGAAAGCAACCGTTGCTATAAGGTTTAAAATTTTGTTTCATAAAAATAAAATATTCACGCCATTAAATTCCAACCGTTGCTAAAGTGTATTAACAATGGAAAGTAACCGTTCCTATAAGGTTTGAAAAAATATTTTCAATAAATATAAAATAGCAAAGAAAAATATTAATGCCTATTCTATTAATTAGTCGTAGCATTAATATTCACTGCTTTTGATTCAACTATTTAATCCATTTCAAACATAATAATCATTCAAATGAAACAAATCATAACCATTGTAAAAAATTAACTTAATCAATTAAAAAGAACCAAGTTCTCGCTTGATACAAGCCGTATGAAAGCAAATCCAACAATTGATAAACAATCACAAAATTTGTAATTTGGACCATCAATTTATAAGGTTCCTAACTCTACACCAGAAAACATCTCAAATCAATAACAAATCTAACAAACAAAACTATCCAAAGGACATATGACAGTAAAGAAATAAACAATGACTAAGTAGTCTTCAAACGATAAAGTTCATAGTCAGCCCATAGCTTATCAATTTCACAATTCTTTCATTCATAAAGTCTAATCCCATGACTTCTCCTACCACTCCATTGCAGCAAATTTGAGTCCCCTCGACCATTCATCGCCAAAGAACCTCCATCCAGACACGATGTGCCCAAAATAGTAGAGATTAGAAACACGCAAAAGAAATATCATATATAATTGAGCTCCTCTATCCTTTTAATAACTTTCTCCTGTACATGATTAGTGTAGTGAAAGATAGCAACACAAACATTAAAAATCCCCATTTACATAAAAATCCACATGAAAAGGGACACTCCTCTTTACTTAGGGATTTTGCGGACACCAAATGCTTTTGACAGTAAGGTCCCCATCCATTAGTTTGTAACAAAATGCTTAGGCTTTTGAAACTTGCATTATCTCATTTTATACACATCTCTTCACAAGTAATATCCGGGGTTTCTACTACAACCGCTCCTATAGAATTTGTATTCATCAAGATATGTGTATGTTAAGCAAGTATTCATCATGTTATTCTCGCTATATTTTGTAGATTATGTTTAATTCTTATTTTTTCCTTCTTCCCGAAGTTCCTCTTAGTCTTCTATCGATCAATTTTGCACTTATAACATATTATAAGTATTCTCCGAGAAAATTGTTTCAGACCGATGATTGTTAACATGAAGCAAGTACTGTAAACATTTACCTATTGATTAGGTGTGTGTTAAGCAAGTCTCATTGCCGGCTTCTTCATCTCAACTTTGATATGCAAAGAATCAAGTCATATAAGTCAATTACCTTGTCGGTTATCTGGCCCGTGATATTGGTACATTAAATTCATGTAGAACATGTTTGAACATTTTAGTCGCATAAGGGTCATTATCACAAGTTACTAAGAGTTTCTTAAATCGAAAATGACTCCAAAAGTCACAAAGATGAGGCTTAGCGATGCCATACTTATGAATGACAATTAATGAATATGTACCCAAGCAACACTACTACTCCTAAAGTCACTAAGATGAGAAAAGAAATCATTACCGAGACATAAGCTCTACTACTTATATGGTTAGCCATAGATGATAGGTCCAAGTCAAAAATCACTGTTTCCAAAATATGACGACAATCATAAACATGAAAAACTCATTGGTTGAATCTAAACTTAGTTTTTCAATAAATAAGATAATTACCTCCATCAATTGTTTTCGATGACAATCTGGTGGGTTAGTGTTATTTGTGTCCTCAAAGTTCTGTGTGCAAGGTTCAGCATATAGTCTTTTCTTCTTCCCGAGGACATTGGTTCTCTTCTTCTTCATCATGATCGCCTGTTTAGGTGGCATGTTGTACTACATGAAAATTTTCCTTTCATTAATATTCATAAATATTTATCACAATTAAGAGAGGATTTATTCAAGCTGAGCATATATAATCTATGAGTTAAAAATTATTTCTCAAGATGTAGTTAAAGATTACATTGATACCGAGCTCGAGAGATATATGCAAAAGCTTATGGTACTTCCATCCTTTTTTTTCTTAAAATATTTTGTTTCTTGAGATGCATTTAAGATGTGGCATAACCCTTTTGTGCAGTGTATAACTTTTCTTTTCTTGCAGTGTTCTATGTTTCGCTCTTTTGCATATTCCTTAATATCGCTTAGTTTAGCTAGAATGATAATTGACATATTAGGCATTCATACATGGCTTTTATCACATATTATACAATAACCAGATTTTAACTATAGATGGAGGGCCATTTGTCTTGATCTTTGCAATTTTCAATAACTAAGCATATCGAGGTGGATGCCTCATTTTGAACAGATGCGTGTAGGAGAATTGAAATATATGAAGGAAAAACTGCTCTATGATATATATTCCATAAAAATCAATAAAAAGAAAATATTTATATACTTGTATTCTTGTTCACTTAACTATTGTACAATAGTCCTGTCCTTGTTGGGATATAAAATTCATATCCATTCATGGATAAAATTCAGTGTATTATTCTTCCCTTGATAAGTGGATTTATGTTTCTTTAGATCTAAAATTGAAATTTGGTAATTTTTTCGCAAGTGCATTTACTATGGGCTTTCATGTTGTTGTGAAGTATCGCTAGCCCTCCAAAACATAGATACTGGTCCGCCTTTGTATGACTTATATTTTCTTCAAAAAAATTTTCGTTTCTCTTCTTCACCATAATCTTTTGAAAGGAAATAAGTTCACATCACTATTCTTATAAAACGGGATACAGAAAAGCTAAAATTGTGCAATTGATTTGGGGAATAAACTTAGCGTAAGACCACTAATAAATCTTCCAATGAGGTAGATACTTAACATCATCTTTGTGAAGGATCAAACTTTATAATAACTGAGAATATTATTAGCTTATTTCTGAAAAATATACATTGTTGGCCCATCAACCTTATTCCAATTAAACTAGGTTACTTGGGTACTCCTAACTGAAGCCGCATTTGTACCTAACACGCACTGCATCCGCACTCCAAACTCTTTATTTTATAATAACGAGAACACTATTAGCTTATTGAAAAATACTTTGTTGGCACATCAACCTTATTCCAATTAAACTAAACTATGACATCGCTTTGCAAACATAAGTTGTCATATTACATTTTAAAAATTTAAGCAATAACTTCAGATTTTGTTAAACGAGACAATGTATATGAACATGCAAAATCTAAGGAATCACAACATACTCTTCAAACAAATAATTTAAAAATCATAAAGCAAAAAAATCAAATATATAATCTTACTGTAGAAGAATTGCAAGAGGCAATGAGAAGCACGCCCTTTCGAACAGACCAATAATTTTCCAGTTAAAAATTAGGATCCTGTACAAAAAGGTGAATAAAAATAAATATTCATAAGGAAATTTTAAATTAAATACTATATTTTGATAGTCCTAAAGATATATTCACATTGTATTCTTTTTCATGGAATTTTTCACTTGGCATATATATTAATTCTCAAATTAATCAACATGAAATTAGAGAATTACTGATACTTTGCAATAAAAGCTATAGTATCCACAATTTTAAGGACAAAATCCATTAATTTCACAGACCAAATAAAAGAACATAGAATTACAACAATTAATACGAAAAATGTCTAATTTTACAAACCCATCAAGAATAACCAACTCCTTGAAGATCCAACTCACCCAAAATTCAATCTTTAAACAAGATCAAAAATAAATTCCCAAAAGAGTCAAGGCATCAACTTACTTTTCTCCATGGGGCAAAGCAGTTCAAAAGCATCTATCTTGACCAACAAGCACTAAAAAAAAAATAAAACCAGATCTAATTCAACAATACTACGAGAGAAACGCAAGATATCAAAGATTAAGAAAGATTTGTGATGAGTGATTTAGAAATAGAAGAAGAGGCGATTCTACCCGAGCGAAAGTGAGAGCAGAGAAGATGTTGACCCAATTGTTAGGTTTCCTCTCTATTTCCTAATTTCTTGAAGTTGGCTAGAGATCGGAGGAAAAATTTCCATGAATAATCGGAGGGAAAAGATTTTGTTTGTTGATAAATTTAGAGGCTGACGGTTTTCTCAGTGAACACTATACCCTCCAAAACAAATCGCGCTAGATTTTTCCTTTCCATATTTTAAAAAGAAATATCTTATTTTTTAATTAAATTAATCAAGATTTTAGATGGGCCCGTTTCAAATAGAAAGCTATTATCAGACCCACTTAAATTAGGCTCCATTTGAAACGATTAACTAATGTGGTGTTGCTAATAGAGCCAATTGTAGTAGTCGTGAAGGAAATTATGATCGTTATCTATTGGGTGCGTTGCTTAAAGAAGTTAAGGAAGCTTTGGATTAGAGTGGTTCTTTGATTTTATCATATGTTTCCGGATTGCTAGCAAAGTGGCTCATGTTTTAGCGGGATACGACCATTCTATTCTAAAGGCTCCCTTTTGGCTAGAGAAGATACCTCAAAATTTTTTATTTTTTTTTGTTGAGTGAGGATGTAGCACATTAGATTTAATGGGATTCTCTGTGTTGTGGAGAATCTTTCTTAAATAATAAAAACTAAGTAGCTAAGTATTTACTTTTTTAAACATATATATGATTCTTTGTACCTAACTAAATACTTCACACATTGGTATAATTTACTTAATTTTTTCCCCATAGTTTTAGGAAAAAAGAAAATGGAATGATATTTTCTAAATAACCTAAAATATATTGGTTTTTAACGATTTAAAATTTTAACATTTACCCTTTTCTTTAGGGGCTGTTTGGTTCGTCTAAAGAGGCCTCAGAAACCCTTTTCACTGCTCTGACACAGTGTCCAGCCGTGCAAATTGGAGTTTAGGCTTTTCAAGTCTAAGGTTTGGTTTGCAAAAATAAAATGGGAAATGGGCTCCGAAAACGCTCTCCACATCAGAAATTTTTTCACTTCCATTTCCTCCCAAAACCGAGAGAAATAGGCTGAAAAACTCTCTCCTTCACATGGTTCTGTCTGAGTGATTCTTTTGGGAAAAACTGGGAGCGGCTAGGGTTACCACCCATTCTTCCCCCTTCTCTCATCTTGGTGCCTTCATGTCTCTTAGATAGCTCTTTTACCGCCATTTTACTGAGGGCTTTCGACCATGTTGAGTTGATGGTGGAGATCCTTGAATATTGATCATTCTTGGATGATTTTTTGAGTCGAAATTAGGGGTTTTGTGAAATCTGATTCTTGTCCCAAAAAGATAGTTGTTTTTTGGGCAAACGTTGTTCTTTTTTGGGCAACCATCTTGAAATCGCTAACCATTACAGTTCTCTTTTAGGTAATATTAATACTCCACAAATTCTACTTTTTTATGCAACTTATTAATTTTTCTTGTTACCCTCCTGCGGATTTTGATTGTGGGTTAGGTTTTCCTTGTCAAAATTTGATCTTGTTGATGATCTTTTACATTCTGTAATGTTAGGGCTGAGATCTTGAAGAGGCATCGGTATTGGGATTTTCCCCCTTGGTTCTTACTGTTCTTGTTGTTTGCGGTCTCAAATTTCGACAATTTTAAGGTAAATAGATTTCCCCCTCTTATTCCCACTCGTCCCTCTTATTCAGTGTTGAAATTCAGTTAACATGATGGCATATATGGGTGATGAATTATGTGGAAGTAAATTCTTATAAATTTTGATTTTGAACTTTTGAGCATGAGAAAAAACTAAAGAAGTTATAAGGAGTGGATAAAAAAGAATTTACATTTCTAAATAATTAGGGGATTTTGATGTAAAATGGATTTTCCCCTCTTATTCCCGCTACGTATATATGCCAGTAGTGCTTTGTGATAAAATTTGGGGATTTGATGTAAAACTTCTTGGGTCTTACTGTTTCTCATGATTGTGGCATGAAATTTTTTGGTTCTTGCTGTTCTTGCTTGCGGTCTGAAATCAAAGAAGCTTACTTTAGTTGTCTATGAACCTAAATCATGGAAATAATGTAGAAATATGCATTGTTATGCCTTGTTAATAAACTTGAATAATCATGTATTTAAAAGTGGAGCTATGTAGACTGTTAGAAATCATGGATTCAATTTGAATAAGTTGTTATTATTGTTTGTTTTAAGAAAGTGGAGCTATGAACACTTTAAGTTGTTTAAGATTAGTATGTTGCTACCTTATGTTCGTCTACCGTTGTGAATATTTTCCAAAATCACATATCACACACCACTTGCAAAACACTTTCTTTTGTTATATCATTCACACAAATCAATTTATTTCATGTAGCCGCATCGCAATAATATTGATATCATTGTGGCTCATGTCATTATGACTTTTGAGAATTTAGTTCAATGCATTCTTTCCGCTTAGTATATTTATTTTTTGTTATGGTTGCATGTGTGCATTGTAGATGAACGGTGATGGTGAATTTATTGCTCAAGAAACTCTTGTTAATATATTTTCAAATGATATTTTAGTCATAAAGTTCATTCAAATTTCAACATGCATAAAATAGCAAAGTAATACACGGTAATAGCAAAGTAGTACATGTCATTGCTTTTATTTTAACGATTGTAAATAGATTTCTAGTCCACGATGCTCCCCAATACAATTCTTACTCAGATTGGTCACAATTTCATTGTAACCAACTTCATGTGCATGTGTTTAGAGATCATTTTTGTTTCAGTTCATGTTGGATATATCCTTATAGTAGGGACACTTCCAATTCCCGTTTCGGTCTCTAACTTTTATAGCATTAGCTCTTAGCATAATTTCTGCTAATTCCATGATATCTCACATATCATCTTGCTCTCGATCTTTATTTGTATAGGCAATCCATTCTTCAAAGGTGGTTGGATGTTTAGGTTTAGTAATCCTTCCATGCTGAGATAAAAAAAATAGAGTAAATTGACATTAAAATAAATAGCTCTATTTTTTATCATAAAAGTTTCAAAGATCTTACCTTTGATGATGGTGTAGATGAAGATTCACCAATATCTCTACTTTTCTTACTCATATTTTTTCATGGTTAGCATTTGGTATATAAACATTGTGTTTTATAGATGTAATGGACTGGTACGTTTAGTTGGTGGTTGAATGTTGAATCTGACAATATTTATTTGGGTCATTAAATTTTCTGCTGGTTTTGCTCATGGTTTTGAAGCGCTCATGGTTTTGAAACCTAACTGGTTTTGTTTCTTGTATTTGACTCAACTTCTCAGTCTCAATTAGCTACATGTTTGGTATTTTCATGTTTGGTATGATTTTTCATGCCATATAGGTATTTATGAGTAATCAGATTATTTATAGGTTTTTACAGGTTTCGTGAGAATTTTTTACTAATTCAGGTACGCAGTTCATAACAATTATGAATAATCATGTTATTATAGGTTTCGTGTGATTGTCCATATCAAACAGGTATTTTCATACGAGTTATGCACAATATGGTTATTTACATGTTTGGATTTTTGAATTTTCATGTTATACATGTTGTTATGTTGAATCAGGTTTTTTACAGGTTTCGTGAGAATTTTTCGCTAATTCAGGTACGTAGTTCATAACAATTATGAATAATTATGTTATTACAGGTTTCGTGTGATTGTCCATATCAAACATGTATTTTCATATGAGTTATGCACAATATGGTTATTTACAAGTTTGGATTTTGAATTTTCATGTTATACGTATTGTTATGTTGAATCAGCTTTTTTAAGGTTTCGTGGAGAATTTTCTATTAATTCGTGCACGTAGTTCATAGCAGTTATGATCAATTATGTAATTACTGTGTTTTGTATGACTTTTCATGTCAAACATGTATTTATGATGAATTCGGTTATTTATCGGTTTAGTATGTTATTTTCAGACTTTTTTTGGTAAAATTACCACCCATAACGGTCACAAAGAAATTTATCTTTAGTGAGAGGTAAACTTACCATGGTGACTATATATATTTTTCCCTACAAACTTCAATACCAACCAAATATAAGAAAAGTGGGAAATGTCTAATCAATAAAAGTTCTCATTTTTAGATACCAACCAAATAAAGGAAAAATTTGTAAATTGGTTTCCCACCATATTTTATGTGTGAACCAAATACCAACAATCTATTTCTTGAAAAACTTTGGAAAATTCAAAACATGGGTTTCTTATATGGAACGATGTTTCCCAATAAAATGGGAAACAAACCAAATAGCCTCTTAATCAATTGTGCTCAAACTTATGGACAAGTGAATAGGAATGCAAATAGATATCTGCAAACATATGTATACCCATTGAATAATTCTTTTTGGACCCAAAACATGGGACCATTTAAGGGACAGCTGATGTGGAAAAAAAATTCTTTTTATTTATACATTTATATTCCAACCTGGACAATTAACAAAGTAACCAGGGGTAGTTTCGAAAATATAGAAAACTAAAGCCATTCCTCTTCTTCTACCGTCTTCGGACTTTATTTTCTTCTCTTCAATCAGTTATTGTTTGATCTCCTCCCTTCACTGATGGAAAAAATAAACAAACAAACAAATAAAATCTCCTCATTTAGTTTTTTTTCTCTATGCACTTTGATCCATATCATCATATCAATATGTGAAACAAACTGGAACCATAAACCTTAGAGTTGATTCTTTTGATTGGGAAGATGATAATTAACCAGGGGATGGTTCCATCTAATAATTAGTTTTTTCATGCCAGCTAATATCAAAAGTGGAGGACACAGTGTTCAATCAACGGTGATAAGACATGACGTCCGCTTTGGCAAAAGGAGGCAGTGAGGGTGTCATCCACCACGAAAAAGACGTGGTACGATCGGAGAAGGTGAAAGCATCGATCCGTTTGGTAACCATGAAGAGTGCCCGGTGAGGGTTGATCAACCCAGTTGTAATTGACAACTGTTGGAAAAAAGGGAAAAACTCTTTTTTTTGGTAAAAAATACCCTTATGCTCTATTAATTGACATTAGTAATGCCAGCTGTTGCTGACAAGTAGGCGTGCCACCTTAGTAGTCCCATGGGATCTGTCCCATTTTTGGGTCTTGCTAGCACTACTCATAAATACATATAGATGATATAAATACATGTATGCATATAAAATATCTCGGTCTATTTCAAAAGTGTATGTATCACTTTCACAATTGAAACTACTTTGGTTACGAGATTAATGGATGGGTCAATTTTTATGTTCCAAGCCCTAATCTTAGATTTCATAGTATTTCCATATTGATGGACTCCCAATTGAGAATTTTCTTTTATTAAACATTTCTATCACATTACTAATATATATTTTTCAATTTATTTATTTTCCTCATATTAGTTTAGCATTTGAATATATTTTCTCTTATCTGATCATTATCCGTATTTGATTTTGATGGTATTAGGTTTTGAATTCTCCTTACTGAACTCTATCTATTTGTGTTTGGGTTCATAGTTAGTACGCGAATATGTTCACATCCAATTCATTTACACTTTACCTATAATCCAATATTTATAATTCTCGTTTCCTCAAAAGGAAAAAAGGAGCCATTATTCGTGGAAATGCAAATCTAGACCAGAATTAATGATTTTTCTCTTTAAAACACTCATGGTAGGGGTGCTAAAAATATATGTATCTAAGGAAATATCTATATATGTATCGATTAAGATATAGATATTATTACTAAAATTTATAAACAATGGAATATGATTACGAATGCAGATAGTTAAATATCCCGATCCATATTCAAATAATCCGAATATATGTTGGTCATACTAGTGCAACACTTTTAAGCCTCATTTGGTAATGGTTTAAGGATACGGGATTAAAGAGAAGGGTTACATAGTTAGTCAATTTATTAATCCAAATTTGTTAATCTGTTAGGTTAGTTTATTTTAATCCTTGTGATCTTGTGTGTGTGCGTGTGCGTGTGTGTGTGTTTGGGAATAAGAGGAATTATGATCACTTTCTATATAAAGAGGGAGTTATCTCTTAATCTGTCTAAATAGGCAAAATTATAAAACTCTCATTTTGGGAGGTTAACTGATTTTAACCCCTTTAGAGGGATTTGTTAATCTTTCTTTTACTTTTGTGTTGGGTTAATTAGTAGGAGTTACCTTAATTGCACCATGTGTAAATTTTTATGTTTGACAGGCTAAAGAGGGGTTGACTCTTCTTAACCCGTCACTAAACCCTTCGTCAAGCAGTACCTTAATCCTTCGATAATGGCTTTGAGGTTAGTTTTTATGATCAAGATATCTAATCTTTGCTTTTCAGATATAACTAGGGCTGTCCATCTTTGTCCACGCTAGGTTCTACTGTGTCTGCCCCCTGACTGTCGGGCAAAGCCCTAAACCCTGCCTAGTAGAGTTCTGCCCGAGCCCGGGCCCTGTCAACTCGATGAAGCCCAAGATCAGTCCCTCGGCCCGGTTTCTAATTATATATATATTATATATATTTTAATATTTTAATATATAATTATAGTATAAAATGGTCATTAATGTATACTTATATATATATATATATATATATATATATATATATATATATATATATATATATATATATATATATATATATATATATATATATATATATATATATATATATATATATATATATATATATATATATATATATATATGTATATTGTCATTAATATATACTTTTATATACTTACATATATATTTTAATATTTTTAATATTTTTAATATATAATTATAGTATAAAATGGTCATTAATGTATATATATATATATATATATATATTATATATATTTTAATATTTTTAATATATAATTATAGTATAAAATGGTCATTAATGTATATATATATATATATATATATATATATATATATATATATTTTAATATATAATTATAGTATAAAATGGTCATTAATGTATATATATATATTTTAATATATAATTATAGTATAAAATGGTCATTAATGTATATATATATATATTTTAATATATAATTATAGTATAAAATGGTCATTAATGTATATATATATATAAGTGTATATTGTCATTAATATATACTTTTATATACTTACATATATATTTTAATATATAATTATAGTATAAAATGGTCATTAATGTATATATATATATAAGTGTATATTGTCATTAATATATACTTTTATATACTTACATATATATTTTAATATATAATTATAGTATAAAATGGTCATTAATGTATATATATATATTTTAATATTTTTAATATATAATTATAGTATAAAATGGTCATTAATGTATATATATATATATTTTAATATATAATTATAGTATAAAATGGTCATTAATGTATATATATATATATATATATATATATATATATATATATATATATATATATAAGTGTATATTGTCATTAATATATACTTTTATATACTTACATATATATTTTGTAATATGACCTAATTTTCTCATATATATTTTGTAATATGACCTAATTTTCTCATATATATTTTGTAATATGACCTAATTTTCTCATATATATTTTGTAATATGACCTAATTTTCTCATATATATTTTGTAATATGACCTAATTTTCTCATATATATTTTGTATCCACATATATGTCCGTTTATATATGTACATGTATACTGTATTTGTATTCAATTTTAGCAAATATAGATATAAATTTTTTATTGAGGCATATTTGTATTCATATTAGTGATTAATAAATAGATACATTTATAATAAGCATCGTACCTGAGCATTACCTAGACAGTTTGCACCCCTACTCACGGGGCTGATTAGAGCTGGGCTCACCAAAAAAAATTGGGGGCAAAACCCCTCCGAAGACCAAACAGTGGGATTGTCCCATAGGACCCATAACCCAAAAAAGAACAAGCATAAGGAAACAAAAATATTTGGTAACTGTGCAAATTTTTACTTACATATACTTTATTCAATCACCGACCCTTTCGGTCCTTTTTGTCTTTGCCAAAATTGAACAATATAACCAGCTAGATGGTAGAAAGGATAATTGTATTTTTGGTGGCATTGGATAATAGACAGTGTTTCTTAAAAATAAATAAATAAAAATATTTATCTATAACTCTCTCTCCCCTAATAAATGAAACGTTTTGTAACCTTTCACAGTCTTGCTTCATCTTTGAGAAATTGTTCAATGACGACTCTTTTGATTTAGCGAAATATAAGGAGAAAATGATCATTTACCTCTTAAAGTATTGGTAAACTCTCAAATTTTCCCTAAAATATCAATTTACCCATTTTGACCTTCAAACTATGTTTATGATTTCAATGTGATCATTTTATGATTTCATAATCAAATATTTAATAGATAATAATGTAATAATTTTTTATATTTCTTCATGAGTTTTACAGTTATATCATTCTTTCCCAAACTAAAATATATTTTCAACTACTTTCTCCCAAATATTTTTACTCTTTTAACTCTTTTATGAATAAAAAATATATTTTTGATTGCACAAAGTAGAAGAAACGTACCAAAAAAAAAAAAACACCGTCACGCCATTCATCTGTGAAATATTTGACCGTAGGCTCACAAAATGAGCACATTGGACACATACACATAGTTTAAAGGGGAAATAGGCAAATTGATTCTTCAGGGAGCAATTTGAGAGTTCACCAATACTTTAAGGGGAAAATGATAATTTTATCCAAATATAATATATTGTAGATCTTTAGTGGACTCAAAACTTGACTCAATACTACCCCCTTCATAACTTTGAAAACCTTCCGACCCTCTTTGAATTTTGGGTTTGGTTTGGAAATAAGTTATTAACACAACACTTTGGGATAGTTTGGTTCAATGCAACTATAGTTATAATGTAAATGTTAATTACAAGTAACTATTGTTACATACAATTATAATTAAAATTGCTTGGTTCCATTAAGATCTTATAATTCAAAGATACAAATTTGTAGTTATTGGGTTGCAAAAGCCTATGAACCAGAGATAAATATAGGCCAACCTATTTGAGATCACAGTGACTCAAAAGCGTTAACTCTATTGGAATTAAGAATACGGTCATAATTAATCATGCCAATATAATTGTTTTTCAATATGGGATTAAATCCTATCTTATGTTTTTGCTTGAATAAACTCATGAACAGAGACTTTCTACCACAACTCTAAATTGAATTGAATTCAGATGTGTCTAGGGGGTTATTCATTGGGACATTTGGGGAGATAATGAGATAATTTTGGGGATTTTACTTTATAGTGTTATTCATTGGGATAATGGAACAATGATAGTACTTTTGGTGTTATTAGTTTGTTAGAACACTAGTGGGATAATTTCACCACTTGGGATAAAATTATCCCACTCATATACAAATTTTTACCCCAATAGTAAAATTTACCCCATCCTCCATATTGGAACAATTATGTTCCACTTTGAAGGCAATTAGGATAATTTTGAAATATTTTTATATTACTTAATTAATACATGTTAATTTTATTATAAATATATACCATGATATATAAAACATAAAATAATAATATATTCAATATATTATATTATATTATCATGTAATAGAATAAAATATTATTATAATTTAATTTTATGTATAATTTATTCTATTATATTTATTATATATTATTATGCAATATCACATAGTCTATTATATCATAATAAAATAGTACAATATATTTATTATAATACTATATTATATTATTATAATATTATATAATAATGTAATAATATATATTACAATATATTATATTATATTAGTTGTAGCTAATATTTTACTATAGTTAATATAATATTATATTGTATTATATTAAACCAATATAATAATATAGTATAATATAATATAGCATAATATTTAAATTATTGAATATGTTAGTATATTATATTTAATTATATAATATAATATAAATCATGTCATATGATTATATTATATTATATTCATATATTATACTGATATAATAAAATATATTATTGTACTATAATATAATACATTTTAGATATTCTGTATATATTATAGTAATTATCATATAATATTATATTATATCTAATTATAATATAGTATTTTAAATAATATTATACTAAATAAAAAATAGTATAATATTTTATGCAATAAATTATAACCAATGATACTATATTCTAATATATTAAATTAAATATTATATTATTGAAATATTATATTACATATTTCATATATTCTATCAATTATTATATGATATGACATACTATTATAATATAATATAATTAATAATTAATAATATTAATTATATTATATTTTAGTATAAATTAAAATAATGTATTATATTATAATAACATACTAAATGATATATTATATCTATTGGATAAATAAATTATAGTAATTATCATAAAATATAATATTATATAATAATAATAATATAATATTTTTAATAATGTTATATTGAATAAAATAAAATATTATAATATTTATATTTATATTAAATTAAATATTACATTATTAAATTATTATATTAAATATATTGTTCGTATATTATATCAATTATTATATAATATATCATATTATTATAATATAATATAAAATATTAATTAATAATTAATAATATTAAACATAGTTATAATTAATTAATAATTATAATATAACATATTATATTTCGTATAAAGTAAAATAATATATTATATTATAATAACATATTAAATAATATACTAAACCAATTGGATAAATTAATTTAGACTTAATTGATAAATAAAATATTATATTTTAATAAGGTGTCACATCATCAATTATCCCATATGAATTGTCAAATCAAAGCTTCAAATTATCCTATTATCCCACTTTATCCCACTCAAAATATCCCAAAGGGATAAAATTATCCCATTGGAACAATTTTCCCACTTAGCCCCAATTTGTCCCAACCAATAACCCCCCCTAACTCAAGTCCAACATCGCAACTTAATGGGTAATGGAAAATCATCTTAACTAAACATGTCATAAACGAACAAATTAAGAAAACCGACACAATGGACGGCCCATAGGTTACATGGCAAAGCCATGTCGCTATCTCATGAGAGGCCTGCGTTCGATTCTCATCTGCGCCAAAGGCGCCATAAAGAAAAAAGAAAAAAAGAAAAAAAAAAGAAGAAAAGAAAACCGACACAAGTGTAATTGAATGTGCACCATAAACCCATAAGGAAGACTTAATCCATGTTGGTCCGAGTTACCTCACTAACTTACGTGACTTCATCTTAAGCCTAATCCACCCACTTACAAAGCCTCACATCAAATAGAGTATCCACAAGCCCACTAAACCATGTGCTATGATACTAATTTGTAATACTAGGAAGGCCTATATGCTAGATATAAACTAGAGTAATCTATTTGGATCAAATTGACTCAAAGCTTAATCGTGTTTGAGTCATGAGTCTAAACAGGTATATCCATGTATCCATATAAATATTTTAAATTGGGGAATTAAATCACATCTCATGACTAATATAGACTAAATCCAAATTGAACCGAAGAAGTTGCAGTTGAATATTTTTGGCTATCAGCTCTTTTGAACTTTTTATGGAGATTAGTTGCATATGAAGTTGCAACTTTAAACATTTTTTTACAGTTAAACAAGTTGCACTTGTGATCTCATACATGCCTAAGCCATCGACTTTAACTGAACATCTTTTTGCAAGTAACTGCAACATGCATAATTCCAGCAAAGCAAGCAAGAGGCCTTAAATATGACAATTGCATGCAATTGCAGTTGCAATCCCTATTACTGCGGCAAACCAAACAATACTCAATGCTACTAGATGGAAAGAACCTAACTATTCTAAGGTTGTGTTTGGTTCGAGAGAAAACGATGGAAAAGAAAAAGAAATAGAAAGAGAAAAGAAAAAGAAAAAGAAAATAAGATTCTTTTGTAAAAGTAAATAAGATTCTTTTGTTGTTTGTTTAGGAAGAGAATTGAAAAGAAAGTTGGAAGAAAAAAGATAATAGTTTAATAAAAATGATGTAGAAACTACAATTAACTTATATTATATAAAATCTATATTATTAAATTTATAAATTTATTTTTCTAGACAAGAATTCAATACAAGTGTTGTTGGTCATTTATAAGAAAAGATATATATTAAATAGATGGCTATATTCCTGTGTATACAATTTAAGAAAAATGTCTTTTTTTTCAATATTAGCCCTTACATCTTTCATATTCTGAAATGAGTTCCTCAAATCTTTGAAATTGCTATCAGGTCCTTGGATTCTTACGTTATTTTGAAATTATTCCTTCAAATCATTTAAACAGCTAGCAGGCCCCTTAATTCTCATGTAATTTTGAAGTTAGCCCCTCCAACTAAGATTAAAAATAACAGTTAGGAGATTAGCTTGAAACAACTTATGAAAATTTGGGACCTAATGGCAATTTCAAAGATTTCATAGAATAATTTTGAATTAAATTAAAATTTGGAGGACCTAGTAGAAATTTAATGACTTGAGCTCATTTTAAAATATGAAAAAATTTAAGGGACTTATATAAAAACCTTTTTAATTTATGGCAAACCTATACACCAATATATAATCACCAATATACACCAATATAAAGCCATTTCTTTACCATACGTGGGGCCCACATGGAACAAGTGAATGTAATAAGCTGGGCGGCGATGTCCTAAAGAGTGCGTCCCCTTGCTCCCCGATTTACTCCTTGATAATTTTCCGCGGCTTTCGCTAGGTAGGCGAAAAAGGGAAAGTCCAGTCCATTTTCCTTTTAATTTCTCTCGTTTTTATTTTCTTTTTGCTTTTCTTTTAAACCAGATAGTTGAAAATGAATTTCTTTGTCACTTGCTTTCCCACAGGATAAATGAAGTTAGGAAACTATTTACCGCAAGATTATTTACCTTCACTATTTTACAAGTATCGGAGACGTACTTGCAACTAATAACCAATAGATCTCTTGTTTTTTTTATTCCTTTTGTTTAGACTTGAAGCTGTACATATATACAGATGGATTGATGAAGGCATATAATATATAACAAAGAGAGATCATAAGCACATGATCTAAGCACGATATTTGATACCTCTACGAGGCTCAATTGAATTGTCAACCGCAAACTCGGAGCCTCGGATTCCCAAAAACAATAGCACACGGTGATGTCTACATAAAATTCATGTTCACGGATTAGGTTGACAATGAAGCCAATGATTAAACTGAAGAAGATCGAGAGGCACATTAATAATGGAGTAGTTCATGAATGCAGTTGGTTATCAAGATGCTTAAGGTTATGGATCTGATCAATGTCTTCCGGCCGGCAAACAAATATATGCACATTCTTCTCACCAGTCCTCACCTTGGAATCCAAAGTTGCATATCCTGTTAATTATTTATCATAACAATGATTATCATGTAATTTTCTAATATTGGACATCCATAAGAGGAACTCTCCCCGATTCACTAGTAGAAAAATGATCAATCTAGACGGAAAAAACCGTCTAGGTTGTCCACATTTCCGTCTAGTTTGACCAAACTAGACGGAATTCCGTCTAGAAAATTCCGTTTAGAATATTTCCGCCTAGATTGAGTCAACCTAGACGGAAATTCGCCTAAATTGATTAAACGAGACGAAATCAACCTAGACGGTTTATTTTTCCGTCTAGTTTACAACCTAGACGAAAACCGTTTAGGTAGGCAACCCAGACTAAAAGCCGCCTAGGTTGCAAACTAGACGAAAACCGCCTAGATTACAATCTAGACGTTTTTCCGTTTAGGTTGCACCTAGACGAAAACCGTCTAGGTTGGTCATCCTAGACGGTTTTTCCGTTTAGGTTGCACCTAGACGAAAACCCGTTTAGATGACCAACCTAGACGGTTTATTTTTCCGTCTAGGTTGATCAACCTAGACGGAAATTCGCCTAAATTGATTAAACGAGACGAAATCAACCTAGACGGATTTTCCGTCTAGGTTGATCAACCTAGACGATTTTTCCGCCTAGGTTGTTATTATTTCAAAAATATGTCGAAATGTGGTTTATTCTCGCATTTTACATTTACCGATATACAAATCAATATATATTTACAAATAAACAAAATGTAATACACATCCAACCATATTCCAATCCAATAATATCCATCCAACAATCCAATCCAATCCAATAATACGATCCAACAATCCAATCCAATCCAATAATATCCATCCAACAATCCAATAAACTGTTTCAACAATCCAATCCACCACAACCAACAATCCAATGCACACATTCGTGAATCATTTATTTACAACAAATATACAAAGAATACCGAGTACAAATAACATAAAGTATTCTTGCAAATAAATACCGCTTAGTGTATAAAATTCCCAAAAAATCCAAACCTCACATCTTGTCACCGCAACGGGTCAATTATCGCCATCTCCACCGAAAGTCAAATTAATTTTGTTATAGAATCATGTGAATTTGACATTATATCAAATCTAAATATTTTCTTTATGTATTAGTCCCTAAATATTCAATTTAGCATTAGTTCCTTATGTTTTCACTTTAAAGAAAATAATAAGCAATTATTGAATTTTTCATGGACTGATATGCAATAGAAATATTTTCTACATAGTATGTAACTATTAAATATTATGGAGACCAATATATAATTATATGGACATTTTCTCGCATTTAAAGGAGTCATATGTAATTATAATAGAATTTATGAACTCATTTTGAAATTGGATTAACACGAAATAAGATACCGCTACGCTTCTTCGTAACCGGTACTACCCGCCAGAGGCGCTAAAATTGCTTATCGCATTCAACAAGACTCGTGAACGGTGGGTTGACAACCGACATCCATCGGACGCGGCCGCAACTTAACGACGGATTACCCGCAAAACGATAAAGCGAAGTCGACGAACCCATGAAGTGAGTCGGCGAGGCGACGAGCGCCGAAACGACGCTGGCCGTGGAGAAAACCCGACGACGAAGCTCAACGAGGCGAAGTTGGCTAAACTCAAACGCCGACGGAGACTAATCAATCAGATTTAGTCCGCCGATGCAAACGAGCCGCTCGAAGTTCGAAGTTGATCGGATACGGACTCAAACACAACGGCGACATCACCGAGAAACCAAGCCCGAAGACCGAAACGACGAAAACGACTCGAACCGACGAACGGACCTCGCCAACGATCGAGGTGGCTCTACCAACATGGTCGAAAGCTACTCGCCAGTGGTCGGGTGGCTCGGCCACTATGGTCGGAGCCACTGGCCAACCTGGCCGAGGTACCGCCAAGTGGTCGAGGTGGCTCGCCAACATGGCCGAGCCTCCTCGCCAAGTGGTCGAGGTGGCTCTACCAATGGTTGAGCCACCCCCTGAGATGTATAAATAGGGGGTCTTGTGGTTCGGGGTTGGATTTTTGGATTTTGGCGGACTTCAAGAGCCCTCGCGAGATCTACGACGACGGTTCCGAGCACCGGCGAGCTCAAGTCCGCCGACGCCGATCTATAGGCGGAAGGTAAGCAAACTCGGTCGAACTACAGATACCCTCTAGGTTAAGCTTCGCCTTAACCTCGTGGATAGCGCCGGATTTCTCCTTGTAGATTCACCCGCCCGGCGATCCTCTCCTTCGTGAGTGTGATCCCCGCAGCGATCCTCTCCTTCGTGAGTGTGATCCTCAGCGCTTCGCTTCCTTCGTGAAACGAGCCCTCTACGCCTCAGAAGTTCCAACCCGCTTACACCGTGATCGAATTGCGCGGTGGTCAACGGACGAACAAAAGTCCCCAAGACAGCAAAGAACCCACGCAAGCCGGTGATCCCGAAAATAGAGATCCTCGTGTTTGTTCACAAAAGGAAGAAAGTTGTAATTTTCGCTTTCATTGTACGCCTAAAATAAAGGCATTTTCTTTGTTTGAAATTTTGTTGTAGGCCAACGGCCGTACATGAGTTCAAACAAGCAATGAATAACAAACCAACTTTCCCCGCCAACAAGCCGGGCGACCACAATAGAGCCAACGGCTTCAAAGAAAGAAGCCGTTGTCGCGAACCGCTGATCCCGATCCCGGCCATCGAGGAGGTCGAAGTTCGAAGTTCACCGTAAGAAGTATGAAGAATACCTCTCCTCCTCGCCCGCATCCGCCTCCCCCGCAAGTCCAAGATGGTCTCCGCCGCAAGGAAGACCCGATCGCCTCGATGCGAGGCGAAAATCCACCACCACCGCCGCCAAGACCGCAGATAACGGTGGTTCCTCGCCCTAACAACGGCCAAACCTTCGTAACCCCCGCTTCAGGTCGATTCGCCAATGGCGCCGCGGACTCTCCAAGAGAGTCCGCCGAGGCGACGCCACCGGGCGAAACAATTAGCCTGTGCAAAAGAATCAACGGATGGGGTCCGCTATGAGGCGGATCTAAGATCCAAGTTGACTCGAGGTCGAAGTCCGAGATCGTAGCCGATTCCTACAGCCGGCGACGAACGAATGGGTCCGAAGTCAAACGGAATCGCTCCACGCCAGAACGTATCCGAAGGCCAGCAGGCCTTCGCGCAAGCACGGCTTTGGTGCAACAAGCCCGCGAAGTTGAAGAGGGAGGCGCCAAGAAGTCGCCGACAAATCGCCTAGCTTGAAGCCCAAGTCCGCCGAGGCTTCAACTTCGACGAACCCAACATCCAAGCCTAGCTCGCCAGAAGCCAACTTCGCCCCTGCTCAAATCGAAATTGTGAGCACCTCAAAGAAAGTGGCGTTGACACCGTCACCTCCCGCTGCCTGTACCACTTCGGGCCGGCTAACTTCGACGACCAGCGGTGCTTTCCGCCAAGGATCGCTTAGGTCCGCTAAAGGAATCACGTCACTCCTCGACACGGGAGTCGCACCCACAAAGACAAGAAGAAACTCGCACTGCCGCGACCGGCTTCAAATCAAGTCCAGAGCCCGCCGAAGATTCACACTCGCTGGCGCACGCCGCGGCGAGTGACTTATGAAAGGCCTATTTGTTCTCAGAAGGAGACGCTCTCATCTGACGATGACAACGTTATACCTGAGAAGTCGTGCCAACACACGATAGGTTGCTCCGGTATTCATACCGACGAGTTGTACTATCGCGGCCGGGGTACAAGTAAACCCGAAGAGGAACGCCTGTAATCAAACATGCCTTGCTTGTGCTCAAACTGATCAAGGGCATATCGGAGTAACCGCGCTAGAACAACTCCGAAAAGGCGCCGGTCTTTGATAGGCTCGCACGAATGCCCGAACCCAAGTCAAGACGCCCGTAAGAAAAGATGGGCTCGCATGCATGAATTGCCGAAGTGTTACCATCAATATGACCAGCAGAGGGACGCCGCCACGCGTCGCTCCGGCATCGCAACGAATGACTCGATTGCGGTCCGGACTGTTAGACGACCCAATTATCGCAAGATGCGAAGGATTACCCTCGAAGATGAAGTGTCGGATGTCGGCTCCGCAATGGCTTCGATAATACAATTTCCAAAGATAGGACAACCTCGCAAGCATTCATGATCGCGAACAAGTGTCCCGTGATGCTTGAAGAGGCCCTAACCAAGCAAAAGGACAACTTTAAGCTTGAATGGAACCGCCATGCGCCAGATGAGAGCAATGCATGACCAACAGATCCAGCGATAATGAACCGCCAAGGCGAGCCAAGTCGCCGCAATAATGTCAATTTAATGATAGCTTACCCGGACAGGAAGGAGGCCAAAACGTAGATGATCGCATCGCCAAAGAAAACGCTTAGCGATAACACCGCCATTCCTCCCCAAGTTTACCCGAACGGAGACGAGGGGAAAATGAGAAAATAAAGACCTCGAGCAAAATCAATACTTTGATTTCCGCCAAGAGGTAAAGAAGACGGTATACCATGTCCTTACCCAAGGGAGTGGGAATCAACTCAGATCCCACAAAATTCAACCTCATCAACTTTACACCGCTCGACGGGAAGGGATCGCCCACTCAAAGACTTGATCTACTTCAAGTCTCATCTAGGTGCTATCTCCGCAACGAGCCCTTGATGGTTCGGTCATTCGTTGGCACCCTTCATGAGTCAGCTTCGATTGGTACCGCCTCAAACCGTGGAGCGCAATAGCCGGATGATATGGAGGCCATGTTTCTCACCAATTTCTTCGACGATGACACCGAGGTATCCATCGGTTCTTTGTTGGACGAGAAACGTAAAGACGGGAAACAAAGTGGATAACTTCGCCAAGAGGTTCGTAAATAAGGCAATGAATTGCCGAGACCGATAACGAGAAGTTCATTCTCCAAACTTGTCATAGCAACCCGTCATTGGACGTGTTGGAAGCAATGGGAACCGCACCGCCCGAGACCGGAAAGATTTAAGGATACGTGGAGAGCAAGCCGAAGCGATTCTCGAGGAGGAAGAAAGCGAGAGAGGTCACCTATGGTGGATGCTCACAAGCGTAACTTTGTCCCCGTGGCAAAGGTAAAGCCGCAAAGTCTCAGACGCTTAATCAAACGCTCGAATCGCAACCACAACAAATAGCCGCAACAACGCACCACAAAGAATCGCAGCCTCAATGGCCAACAAACTCGTAATCGAAACCATCCGGTTCGAGGTTTCCAAGACTTACTCGCTCAAGGACGAGGAAGTTCCGCATCTTCAAATACCTTCCGAAAATAACAAAATCCAGCTTGCCCCCAATTGTAAACCAAGAGGAGGCAAACAAGGTTACAGATCCTAAGTATCGTGGCTTACCACGTATGTACATCATCCTACAAAGTTCTCGCTACCATCTCAAGGACAAGATTCAGCCTTGATCGATGATGGAGTCATTACTCCAAAACCCTCTAAAGAGAAGAAGGTGGGAGCAAATGTAGTCTCTATAAGCTTCGGATCGCCTTCGATTGGTTCCAACCGACGCCAGAAGGTAGGAATGAAGATGGTGAATGAAGATCCTCACGGCAACGAAGAAGGCTGCATCACACACCACAAAGAACGGAGAAATCCTTTGGGTCCACCCCGACTTGCCGGAAGACGATCATGGACTACATCCTCGGCCATAAAGAAGTCCAAGGGAAAAGGCAAGCTATGCCATGCTGCTTCAGCAATTCCAGAGAAGGATGATGAAAAAGTATCCGCCTTTCAATTTCCGGAAGAAGAGCGGGAAGTCTTCGCTACTAGGAGTGGACAAGAATACTCCTACAAGTATCCAGACACTCCAAATCCAAACGCTAAGACACCGCCGAGCTGAGGGTGACCACGACTCTCTCACTCTGTGCAGAAAGAACAACATGCCAGATAGCCGCTAAAGAAAAAGCAGTGAAGCAAAGGAGAAACACCTCTCGATCCGTGAAGCTCAACTCCCGGCAGCCCGATTCAATCGCCTGACAGAGGGATAGACCGAACATCGGGCTCTCCATACCGTTGACGCCATGGCCCACCGGCTAACATCCCGCCGTAATAACTCTCACGAAGGTTCGATTGTCAAAGGAAACCCGAAGCTCTACAAGAAGCTCGGCCGATTCGAGGTGTTTCTCACTCGATCGCCGATTCCTAAGAATCTACACAACAATGCAACTTGGCAACCAAGCACTTCCCCGCATTACTTTTACAAAGGAGGATATGCACGAGATTCCAAACACGATAGGCCGCTATACTTCACCGTATATTGGCTCTAGCGAAGTTAACCGATCCGTGTCGATCCGTTCCACTGCGGAGCATCATGCCCTCGCTTTATGTATCATCTTGAATCCCCGCCAAGAGTCAAGGCCAACGCACAATGATCTATGGGTTTAACACCGGTCTCTACGCTTGGTAAAATCCGGATAAAGTGCCAAATGGGGATTTAAAGTCCAAGTCACCGCTATGTGATTGACGCAGACTTCCTATAACTTATTGTTGGGACGACCTTGGATCCACGGTAACGCTATAGTCCCATCTACTCTTCATCGTCTCAAATATGTAGACACTAATAATGAGGTCAAGACGGTGGTCGCGACAAACACCGCTTAAGGGGTGGAGAATTATTTTATCGATTCTCTCCTCTACGGTAATGAGTCCAAATCAATCATCGCCCAAGGCACCACGTGAAGAAGCCGATACCGGCCGGGCTTGATTATAGTGGTGGTTTTGTTTTGAATGACATTGTACCCCTTGTAATCAATCTTGACGATGAAGAATCGCCGATGAACATTGTAATTGGCAAATTGCCGATGAATCAATAAATGACGATTTAGAGTACCCCTTGTCTTTGAATAATGTAATGACAGTTTATACAACAACCGGTTCGAGGTTTCCCAAGACTTACTCGCTCAAGGACGAGGAAGTTCCGCATCTTCAAATACCTTCTCGAAAATAACAAAATCCAGCTTGCCCCCAATTGTAAACCAAGAGGAGGCAAACAAGGTTACAGATCCTGGCATCGCGGCTTACCACGTATGTACATCATCCTACAAAGTTCTCGCTACCATCTCAAGGACAAGATTCAAGCCTTGATCGATGATGGAGTCATTACTCCAAAACCCTCTAAAGAGAAGAAGGTGGGAGCAAATGTAGTCTCTATAAGCTTCGATCGCTTCCTTCGATTGGTTCCAACCGACGCCAGCCAGAAGGTAGGAATGAAGATGGTGAATGAAGATCCTCACGGCAACGTAGAAGAAGGGCTCCACCGCACAACGACAAAGAACGGAGAAATCCTTTGGGTCCACCCCGACTTGCCGGAAGACGATCAAGGACTACATCCTCGCCATAAAGAAGTCCAAGGGAAAAGGCAAGCTATGCCATGCCGCTCAAAGAATTCCGAGAAGGATGATGAAAAGTAGCCACCTTCCAATTTCCTAAGAAGAGCGGAAGTTCGCTACTAGAGTGGACAAGAATACTCCTACAAGTATCCGTGACACTCCAAATCCAAACGCTAAGACACCGCCGAGCCGAGGGTGACCACGACTCCTCTCACTCGCAGAAAGAACAACAGCATAACCGCTAAAGAAAAAGCACCAAGCAAAGGAGAAACAACCTCGATCCGTGAAGCTCAACTCCCGGCAGCCCGATTCAATCGCCTGACAGAGGGATAGACCGAACATCGGGCTCTCCATACCGCTTCGACGCCATGGCCCACCGGCTAACATCCCGCCGTAATAACTCTCTACGAAGGTTCGATTGTCAAAGGAAACCCGAAGCTCTACAAGAAGCTCGGCCGATTCTCGAGGTGTTTCTCACTCGATCGCCGATTCCTAAGAATCTACACAACAATGCAACTTGGCAACCAAGCACTTCCCCGCATTACTTTTACAAAGGAGGATATGCGACGAGATTCCAAACACGATAGGTCGCTATACTTCACCGTATATTGGCTCTAGTGAAGTTAACCGATCCGTGTCGATCCGGTTCCACAGGAGCATCATGCCCCCGCTTTATGTATCATCTTGAATCCCCGCCAAGAAGTCGGCATCAACAGCACAATGATCTATGGGTTTAACACCGGTCTCTACCGCTTGGTAAAATCCGGATAAAGTGCCAAATGGGGATTTAAAGTCCAAGTCACCGCTATGTGATTGACGCAGACTTCCTATAACTTATTGTTGGGACGACCTTGGATCCACGGTAACGCTATAGTCCCATCTACTCTTCATCGTCTCAAATATGTAGACACTAATAATGAGGTCAAGACGGTGGTCGCGACAAACAAACCGCTTAAGGGGTGGAGAATTATTTTATCGATTCTCTCCTCTACGGTAATGAGTCCTAAATCAATCATCGCCCAAGGCACGGACAGCGTGAAGAAGCCGATACCGGCCGGGCTTGATTATAGTGGTGGTTTTGTTTTGAATGACATTGTACCCCTTGTAATCAATCTTGACGATGAAGAATCGCCGATGAACATTGTAATTGGCAAATTGCCGATGAATCAATAAATGACGATTTAGAGTACCCCTTGTCTTTGAATAATGTAATGACAGGTTTATACAACAATCCGGAGTTGCACCTACCAACTCGGTCGTCTTGCTTTACACAAAAGCAGTTCCAAGACTCCTTTGGGACAACACTCGCCATCCCACCTAAGATCGAGTATTGAAAAAGACTTGGTTTACGGTAAAGGAGATGCTATTCCAACGCCAAATCATTTTTTCGAAGAAGATGAAGATGACAACGGGCCTATCCTCAATACATTCAGATATAGTCCAGACACTGGGTATCATGAAGAAGTGGGGGTACAACTTGACACAAGGAGAAGGTCTATGTTTCGCAGGTCCTCGAGTCCCTCCTAAAGCTGCATATGTCCCAAAAGGGAAGCCGGATAACTACTATGCATTCAGACGGGGATTGGGATACTAATCCTCCTCGGAAGATGAATGCTCATGGCTGATTGATAATAATCCACCCGACGAGGGAGATGGACATTCGTCTGATTCTTCGGCTTGGGATTCGACACCACCTGAGAAGCTTTCAAGGCTTTGATGTCAAATATGGCTTCAGCTGATCCCGCCATCGCTGAGAGTGATGAAGATATGCCAACATGGGAAGACCCATGGATCCATCAACTCGAGAGCAGCTTGGGGATAGATTCAACAAAGAGAACCCCCACTAAGGACGCAGGTAGTCCAGTCAATATGGGTGAGGAGGAGCATCCTAAGCTCATAAACATCAGCAATACCCTTCCCTCGAAGAGAAAGAAGAGTTGATCGCCTCTAATCGTGGAGTATATCGATGTATTCGCTGGAGTTATGAGGACATGCCAGACTCGACCCTAATGTAGCGACACATCGCCAACATCAAGGTGGATGTCAAACCCGCCAAGCAACCATTAAAGACGGTTTCGCCCACAAATCTTGCGTGCAATCGCCGATTTAAGTGAAGAAACTCATAGAATCGGATTCATCGAGGAAATTCAACATCCGGATTGGGTGGCTAATATAGTCCCGGCCATGAAGAAGAATGGTTCGATCAGATCTCGTGGTCGACTACGAGATCCAACGCCGCTGCCCAAAAGACGACTTCCTCTTCCAATCACCGATGTCATAGTCGACAATACGCGTGGGTTTGAAAGAATGTCGCTCATGGATGGTTTCTGGTATAATCAAATCAAGATGCACCCCGATGACGCCAAACACACAGCCGCTCGTAACTTCCATCGGTATATTTTGCTACACGGTCATGCCATTCGGCTTAAAGAACGCCGCGCAACATACCAACAGCAATGACGGAGATTTTCCAAGATCATCTTCGAAAACGGTCGAATGCTACGCCGACGACTTAGTCGTAAAAGCCGCGGACAAAGGAGATCACATCAAAGATCTTAGAACGGTATTCGAGCTCATGCGAACTCATCGCCTAAAGATGAATCCCGCCAAATCCTTCCTTGGAATGTCCAAGGCAAGTTCTCGCTTCATTGCCACCGACAAAGGAATCCACGCCGATCCCGACAAAGTGAAGGCGATTCAAGAATTGCAACCTCCGAAACTGAGAGAACTCGGGGTTACAAGGACGACATGACATCCGACGGTTCATATCGAACCTATCCGAAGTGCCACCGCTCTCCAAGTTGAACAAGAAGGGCGGTCGCTTATTTGGGACGACGATGTCGAAAGCGCTTGAAGAGATAAAATCGATCTCGCTAAACCTCCCGCTCTTGTTGCACCGCAGCCGGAAAACCGCTCCTCGATCTACGCCAAGGCAACGGATCACTCGTTGTTTTACTCGCAGACGACGCATGCCGGTCACGAACGCGCTGTATTACCCGAGCCGAACATTGGTCGGCGCCGAAGTCTCGATACCCAATGGTCGAAGCGTTTTGCATTAGTGTTCGCGATTCGTAAAATGCGACACTATTTAGTCGGACAGACGATTTATGTTATCTCTAACGAACCGTCCTAATATTTATGACCCACCGCTTCAATGAGTTGGCGCTGGCTTAAATGGGCCTTGCTCTTGTCCCAATATGACTTACACTTCAAACAACAAAGTCGGTCAAAGGACAAGCGATTTGCGATCTCTTGGTCGCCAACCCGACAACGGACGCAGTTGAAGCTATATGATGATCTCCTGATGAAGTTCGTGAAGTCAACACTACATCGCACCAACAAATATGGCGATTGTATTTTGACGGAGCTTCGGCCACTAATGTGGCAAGTACCCCCGATGTTCTAAAATCTCCACCGAGTCTGAGTTGTCTTGATTTCCGGAATCATGTCATGCCCCGCTTATTCACTCACCAACCTCGCTCCAATAACGAGTCAATACAACGCTACTTATCGGACTTAGCTTCGCCAAAGAGCCGGGGTCAATATCTCGCCGCATGGAGATTCACAACCGATAGTTAAGCAGTCCGTGGTGACTACGGCGAGGAACTCGATCCGTCCCCTATCATCGTAGCCGCTGAAATGGCGGACTCATTCAAGAATTCTTCATCGAATATATCCCACGCCCAAAACGCCACGCAGATGCACCGGCGCTATCGTGTCGTTAGCACAACCTTCCGAGACCGAGCAATTAGTTACGGCCAGACTCACCAACTCTTCGCACTCAATATATGATGGGGTACCGTAAGACAAAGGGTAGTTACCAAAGAGGTACATGCAACCCAAACCAAGTTGGAGCCCCGAGATTGGCGCTTCCTATCATCGACACGCCTTACACGGTATTCTCACGAAGACGGAAGGAGAGAGAGTCAATCCGCTAAGAGCTCCCGATTCTTTACGACACGTAAACCCGTGATGCTATATCACGGGTACGATGGTCTTTACTCCGATGCCTTTCAAACAAGGAGGCGTAAGAGGTCCTTCGAAGCACACGAGGGTGAATGTGGTGCACACCACCGGGTCCCAAACTCTACGATCGAATCGAGAATGGGCTACTTTTGGCCCACAATGATTAATGACGCAATGAGCACGCCGAAATGCCACGCTGTCAAATTCACGCTAATTATATGCATCACCGCCAGAGTACCAGATCCTTCTACCACATCCCCGCCATTCGAGACATGGGGATGGACGTTGTAGGTCCCATTTTTCCTCCGTCACCAAGGGAGATCGGTTTATTCTAGCGATCACCGACTACTTCTCCAAGTGGGTCAAGCGATCCCACTAAAAGAGGTCAAGGCGAAGTACCGCCATCAAGTTTATCAAACACCATGTTATCTACCGACACGGTGTCCCAAGACGGATCGTGCATGACAACGGTCCCCAATTTATCGCCAATTCCTTCATCGTTTTATAAAAGTTCAAGATACAAGATGTCTCATCGACACTCTATAATCCAAAGAAGAAATGGATTAGCCGAGGCGCTCAACAAAACGATTATCAAGATTTTGTCAAGCTTGTGAAGAATAACAAGCGAGACCGATGATAAACTCGAGAAGCACTCGGGCATATCGCATAAACGGCACGTACAGTGAGCCCTGCACTGGCTCACGGGTGTGAAGCAATTCTCCGCTGGAAATCCAGATTCCGCCTTTGCAAATGTAGATGACGACCAAGAACAACATCAAAAACGCCTCAAGAACTTGAGATGTTAGATGAGAAGCTCGAGGCTCAACAATGCATTGAGTTCTATCAAGCTAGGATGTCGAGGGCTTTCAACAAGAAAGTTCGACAGAGAACCTTTAAGGAGGGAGATCTCGCCCTCGCCGCTAGACGGCCGATAATTCTCAACTCCAAAAGAAAGGTAAATTCAACCCAATGGGAAGGACCGCTTATAATAGACACGGCCTATTCAAACGGTGCATATCGCCTTATCACACAGACGGCGACCGCAATTAATGCCGATAAATGGAAGTTTCAAAAGTATTATCCTTAATACATTCGTGATAACCCGCTTTGATGGGAAGTTCCTCGAGAATATCTCACTCATTTTCATGAGGATAACCCTAAGTTATTGTGTTTTCCTCCAAAATTCTCTCACCATCAAATTCATTGACGGTGGGCCCACTAAAATCCCCCGTCCAACTACCAAAGAAATCCCTCTCGATTCCCTCCACTAACCAGAGGTCCACTTTCAAATTCTCGTTAGCAATCCTACAAAAGCGAAGCTATCCGCACTCATTCCAAGATTCTGAGTGGAGATCCCATTCTTAGTTTCTCATCTGAAATAGAATACATTCTTCCTTTCCCACATTTTACCCGAGATAGAATACATTCTTCCTCTCCGTAAGCAAGAGATAGAATACATTCTTCCTTTCCCACATTTTACCCGAGATAGAATACATTCTTCCTCTCTTGTCTTAGATTCTGAGTGGAGATCCCACTCTTAGTCTCATCTTTCAAGAATCTCAAAATGGAGATCCCATTTTAGTTCTCCCACCGAAACAGACAAAAATCCTTTCTTTCCAAGATCCTGAGATAGGAGACAAGATCCTCCTTCCTCTCCATCAATAAGAGATAGGATACAAAACCTTCCTCTCTTATTTCAAATTGTGAGCACCGGAGATAGGACACAAAACCTTCCTCTCCACCGGCAAGAGATAGGATACAAAACCTTCCTCTCTCGTTCATCCCTTAACCCGAGATAGGAGACAAGATCCTCCTTCCTCTCCACCTTCGAAATAGAATACATTCTTCCTTTCCCACCTCAATCAACCTTATGCCGTTCAATCCTTCTCTCGTCAAAAGAAGGCCAAGATTCATCTTGGGATATTTCATCCCGGCCTAAGAAGGATGAAGTCGACGCCTAACACGCTGCCGCCGGTTTAGTCTTTATCCGATTGAAGAAGACACCGAGTTCGATTCGGGGCATTTTATCCCGGCCTAAGAAGGATAAAGCCAACGCCACACGCTGCTGTCGGGTTTAGTCTTTCTCCGATTGAAGAAGACACCGAGTTCGACTCGGGCATTTTATCCCGGCCTAAGAAGGATAAAGCCAACGCCACACGCTGCTGTCGGGTTTAGTCTTTCTCCGATTGAAGAAGACACCAGAGTTCGACTCGGGCATTTTATCCCAAGCCTAAGAAGGATAAAGCCAACGCCACACGCTGCTGTCGTAGTCTATTCCCTGATAAAAGACGGCTTCACGATTCAACATCGTAGCATTAAGTCTAAGAGAGTTTCATTCTTTTAGCACAACGCTGTGTGTAGAATGGATTCGATAATCTACATGCTAGCCCAACTCAAACGGTAGTTGGTAAAGGCTAATCAAACCGCTGAGGGTCGGGGTCGGCCAATAACCCTAAAGTCGACGCCTAACACGCTGCCGCCGGTTTAGTCTTTTTCCGATTGAAGAAGACACCGAGTTTGATTCGGGTATTTCATCCCGGCCTAAGAAGGGATGAGTCTACGCTTAACACGCTGTCGCATCTCTTGCCCATAAAAGAGTACCAAGCCTATGTATTCAATATCATAGCAACAAGTCTAGAAGAGTTTCATTCTTCCAAAGACAACGCCACGCGCGGAACGGATCCGATAATCCGCGACGCCAGCCCAATTCAAACGGTAGTTGGTAAAGGCTAATCAAACCGCTGACGGCCGAGGGTTTGCCAAAATCCTATAAGTATTATGGTTAATTATTTTGACTAAATAAAAGAATCATAATAGAGCACAAAAGAGGACGGAAATATGTTTTATCGATAAAAGACCGGTTACACAAGTTTTCTAAACGGCAGATTTGTGACAAAGAAATACTTTATTGAGGAAAGCTTGTTGAAGTTCCTCCCGGCTCGGCCCCAAAGCCTCCTCGCTGCCATTAAGGGCCTCCGCAGTCTCCTTCTTGATATCAACCAGCTTCTGCTTCGAGAGTTCAAATTTCTCGGGCACGACCGCGAGAGTCTTTTCTTTGTTGGCCTTCGTCAGCTTCAAGACGATCAGGCCCTCCCTCGCCGCTTGAATTCTGCTCGAGCTCTACTATCCTCGCTATCCAAAGAAATGACACAAGACCAAAATGTCTCACTGAAGATGAAGCTTCAATGACAAGAGTCTCCAAATGATGCGCTCGGTCTCACAGATTTGAACTTCGAGTCCAAGAATAACGCAAGCATCCCGTTATTGCCGCGAGCCTCGTCTCTATCTCTATATATGAGGGGAGCCCTGCTACTTCAAAATCTTGTAGACTTTGGAGCTTAACCTCTAAATGGTCGAAATCATCAGCAATGGGACCTGGACAGACTCAATCTTCCAGATGTTCTTCCAGGCCGCTTAGCCCTACTCCAAATAGGATTACGAGTATAAACTAGTTCCTAACGAGAAGTTCCTGGAGAATATTACCATATTCTTAAGGATAACTCGATAACCCTCAACTTCCTCCCGCTGTGGGACCTCAAGGAGGGATAAAATTCTGACGAGGCTTATATCGACGCCGGACAACGCGCTCTACCTCGAAAGGACTCCTCCCACTGTATCAGTGCCGATTCATGCATCGCCGCCCGAGGGCCTACCAATCAACAATTGGGAAGAATATCTCCCACCGTGGATGAACACACCGCAACGAAGTAATGCAAGAGCGACGCCAACCAACGCTGCCGACGAAGGATTCACCGATCAACGGTTCGATCCATCAAGAATTCCCGATCAACGGAGGAACCTCGATGGTCAATTGGACGACAATCCACCGACACGAAGTCAACAAAGAATGAACTCAATTAGCTACGCTTGAAATTCGACAACGGTCAAGCAATAAATGCAAGATCGCAACACCCCCGTGTATCCTACAAAGCACCGGAGAACCCGAGAATTGGAGGAATCAAATATCGAGCCAACCTCAAAAGAAATTCATCTATCGACTTCGGTCGAGATTTCGACAACGGTCGACAAAAATGCAAGATCGTAATACCTTCAAAGAATCCTACAAAGCACCGGAAAGATCAAGGGAATGGAGAGATCAAACGCCGTGGTCATTCACAAGTCCTATCACGCCAATTAAAGAGTGAAGGGCTCATCATGTCCAAAGCATCCTGCACTCATCAAGAATCGACCGAGACGCTTTGGAGGGGTATCAGAGGCGCTAAAAATTGCTTATCAAGCATTCAACAAGACTCGTAAACGGTGGGTTGACAACCGACGATCCATCCGACGGCGCGACCTTAACGCCGCCGACGCGGATTACGCCGCGAAAACGATAAAGCGAAGTCGACGAACCCATGAAGTGAGTCGGCGAGGCGCACGAAGCCGAAACGACGCTGCCGTGGAGAAAACCCGACGACGGCTCAACGAGGCGAAGTTGGCTAAACTCAAACGCCGACGAGACGGAATCAATCGTACTTAGTCCATCGATGCAAACGAGCCGCTCGAAGTTCGAAGTTGATCGGATACGGACTCAAACACAACGGCGACATCACCGAGAAACCAAGCCCTAAGACCGGAAACGACGAAAAATGACTCGAACCGACGAACGGACCTCGCCAAATGATCGAGGTGGCTCGGCCAACATGGTCGAGGTGGCTCTACCAACATGGTCGAGGTGGCTCTACCAACATGGTCGAGGTGGCTCGGCCAACATGGTCGAGGTGGCTCTACCAACATGGTCGAGGTGGCTCGGCCAACATGGTCGAGGTGGCTCTACCAACATGGTCGAGGTGGCTCGGCCAACATGGTCGAGGTGGCTCGGCCAACATGGTCGAGCCACCCCTTGAGATGTATAAATAGGGGGTCTTGGTGGTTCGGGGTTGGATTTTTGGATTTTGGCGGACTTCAAGAGCCCTCGCGAGATCTACGACGACGGTTCCGAAAGCACCGCGAGCTCAAGTCCACCGACGCCGATCTATAGGCGGAAGGTAAGCAAACTCGGTCGAACTACAGATACCCTCTAGGTTAAGCTTCGCCTTAACCTCGTGGATAGCCTGCGGATTTCTCCTTGTAGATCTCACCCGCCCGGCGATCCTCTCCTTCGCGGAGTGTGATCCCCGCAGCGATCCTCTCCTTCGTGAGTGTGATCCTCAGCGCTTCGCTTCCTTCGTGGAACGAGCCCTCTACGCCTCAGAAGTTCCGTAACCCGGTTTACACCAGATCGAATTGCGCGGTGGTCAACGGACGAACAAAAGTCCCCAAGACAGCAAAGAACCCACGCAAGCCGGTGATCCCGAAAATAGAGATCCTCGTGTTTGTTCACAAAAGGAAGAAAGTTGTAATTTTCGCTTTCATTGTACGCCTAAAATAAAGGCATTTTCTTTGTTTGAAATTTTGTTGTAGGCCAACGGCCGCATTAACGAAGTTCAAACAAGCAATGAATAACAAACCAACTTTCCCCGCTAACACTCGCACCTGATGTTATAAGTCCTATAACATCACCAACGATCAAGAGGTATCACACCGCCAAGCAACCTATAATGTAAGACATGACCTCGCCCATCGTATGCCCTCAACACAACAAGACTCATCTCCTTAGTCACCGAACGAGCAATTCGTGGTCCACCCTTCCACGAGAAAGCGGAGACTCAGAGAACATGTGGCATAGCGTAAATACCGATGGTGCCGCTGACGCCAGATGACATGGAGGATGCAAGTGAATGATCTAATGCCCTGTAGCTCCAACACCGCAATGGATATCTTCCTCTCCTATTATTATGGGGAAAAGGAACCACATAAGTTTTATGTTCTGAATTTAATAAATTAAATAATCTTTTATGTTTATTATTCAAAATACGCTAATATTCACTAAGTACTCATGAATTTTTATCAAATAGCAAGGTTATATCAATATTTAGTATTCGCTTTGATTGTTTACCTATTATATCCCAACACGCTCGAGTAAGATTGATATTATCCTCTACTAATAGCATGTGAGGATCGCTCTCCTTCTCCCTCTTGAGACATATGCATTGCCGCCTCCTTTGTTGCAAGTTCAAACCCTCCTACATAAATTATCAAGATTAAACGCCAATTGCAACTTTGAGAAAAGATCTAAAAAATTTAAAGAAAATTCAATAAATTGATTAACAATTCTAAATAAGTTATAATTAAGTCTTACCACCAACTCGAGGTTTGCCTTCATCTTATCCTTATTTTTCTCATTAGCTTTATACCGATCACCGGGTTAGCATATGCCAACTTTGCCTTTATGTTCATCGGCATTATTGATTTTCCCTCGTAATTTTATAAATTTATGAGAATTTGTCGTCATATTAAGCACTAAGATCTTTAAAAATTTTAAATAATATATACCCGCCTCGACAATAATCATCCTCCGTGATAGCATAGGAGTGTGAACCCAAGTGGTGGTCATGTAACTTTTTCCTCTATTTATCGACCCTTCGTTGATTTGTTCTTTAAAAATTGAATATCAAGAAGTTACAATGAATGAAAATATCATGACATGTATATAGTATATCATAAAACTAACTCAGGCGGCCTCGTCCCAATACATGAGGAGAGCTGTGAAATGAAGCTTGTCAACCCTTTCATCAATGTTCAAAAATCACGCCACCTCCGTGATACTTGTCATATGTTTCGCTCTTTAATTTGATGTCTCCACTGCTTGAGGATGGTTTCAACCTTAACATTAAAAACATAGTTCCAAGCCCCTCGAAAGTCCTCAAGACAAAAATATTCTCGTAAAATAGGAAGACATATTTTAATTACGATAATATATACAATATCTATTGCTATTCAATAATAAATGAATAACATGAATAATTACCATAAGGTCCTTCCATATCCGCCATATGTTGTCCACGGTAGTTCCTTAAAATTGAAATACGGATTGACAATGCTTGCTCTAATGCACGAGAACCCCGATGTAACTATTAAATCTCGCCACTAAGCACCAATAGGCAATGCTTCATTATTCCAAATAATAATGGCTCTCATGCCCTTGGTGGTTGTTTGACTCTGCTTGCCCCCGACGCCGTCTCCTATCCGATCCGCATAGCACCTATAATAATAACAATATGATAATATATCATGTAACTAAAGAACACGTAACCACATTACAATAAAATTAAAAGTGCTTACTATAGGACACCTATAAAATTTACCTTTATCTTCCTCCCTTTTTAGCTTCGAAAGAACGGTCATTCTAACCTCCATTATAGGCATGATCTCATTATACCTTTTATCCGCTAATGGGTGGTGCTTCATTGCTACTTTTCTCGAGGTAATCGCCCGAGGTAGGGTAGACGGCGATACTCATCTGCCTTGGACCGCAAATCAAGATGAAATGTTGGAGAAGAGAAGGAGGGTGTCCATGAGTCCAGATTCAATTAATAAAGAGGATAATTAATATTAAAAATTAATAAATCACACCTATAAATGATAACCGAGTATTAATACCTGCCTCATGTGATTGTTCTCGTGGTGCACCGGATGGCCCGTGTCGAAAACCCAAGTCCGCATTCAAAAACAATATGAGCTACATTACTAATTTTTTAAAAAAATTATGCAACCATTAAATCAATTGTACCCGCGATAAGGCGATATTGGTGGTGCACCAAAGTTGGTCCGTGTTGAAAATCCCCAACTGCAACCAAGAAACGATATAAGTTAGATGACTAATTTTTATTTAAAAATTTATTAATATATTAAATAATTTATACCAAGATGAGGATGTGGTGGTGGTGATGGTGCACTGTGTTGGTCCGGTGTTGAAAACCCCACCGCAACCAAAACAATATAAGTTAGATGACTAATTTGAGAATAAAAATTAGTTAATATGTTAAATAATTTATACCCTCATGAGGAGGTGGTGGTGGGGCACTAGAGGGTCCGTGTGTCTCCTCATTGTGACCGAGCCGGGTGGTACCGGTCTTATCACCATTCTACCGAATAGCCTTATATTCCTCATCCGCAAAAATAAATTATCAAGAAACTCAACAATTAATATCATAAATGCATTGAAAATTTTGGATGAGTGTTATCATACCCTCATTAAATAATATTATTAAGCAAATTTTAAAACAATAATGCACCGAACGTAGCTCATACCTATCATCATTAATTTGCAATAAGATTCTCAATGCCGGTTTGATTACCATGATCTTCCATATCAAGCCACATTTTATGGTAATGAAAAGTCTTGCCAAACATCATCGATGACTCAATTGGTTCATTACAATTATCTTCACTTTCCTCATCATTTATTTCATTGTTATTAGGAAGAACAATGGATCTTGGCTCCTTGTACAAAACCACCCATTCAAAGAAAAACATTTGGATCTTTCACATAGAAGCACCGATCCGCTTGTTCTCATAAAAATAAATTTCTCATCTTGATATATTTCTGGTCAAGATTGACAAGTGTAAACCCGTAATGATCCTTTTGCATTTTTGCAGACACCACCAACCTTGAACATCATGTAACTACATTGTTCGGCTTACCAAAACCATAAATTACCTCCACAATATCTTCTAATTGGCCATAATATATGATGTCACCTAGAACTGGTTCTCGATCTCTTGTACTTGAAAACATTCTTGAGCAAAACAACCCATGACTCCACTGCTTTGGGTTACCCTCCTATCATCGGTCTTTAGCGCTCTAATTTATACCCATTGACAATATGTTCATTATAACGCCTTACTGTAGTAAGGACGCTGTGCATGAATAATAATTTCTTCAGATAATGTAGTGCCCTCAAAAGTGATGTTTCAACCTAAGCAAAACAATATCGCTGAATATTAAAGACAATATTACCTTAAAGTTCGCTAGAATCATACAACACTTACATCAATTCTCGAACCAACTCTTATGCTTTTTGAATAGTATGCCGTGATTCCTACCGGTTATTTCATTCCTAAGCTTCTCCGTGTGTCGCCTATTAATACAATATATAAGATTATATTGATGAGTTAAAAGTAAATTATTATATAACATCCATATTACTTTTTTATTTGTTACCTTCGATAGTCTCGAAAATATCAAGATTTTCTAATACATATGCATGAATTTGATCTAAGTCAACTTGAATACTTTTCACGCTTCTTATCCTTAGGTGGATTCTCGATATGGTTTTTCTTACGCATGAAACGTGATGCAAACACAAAGCATTCGTTGGCCACATATCCTTCAGCCTATCGAACCCTCCGATGAGCTTGATTGCTAACATAGTGTTTCATGCAACCCAAATATCTACGATAATTTGAAAATAAGCAATTATTATATGGAGTCAATATAAGAAATGCATACATAAGTAAAGAAAGGTCATGAAATGCCTAACCTTTCAATCGGATACATCCAACGATAAGTAACAGACTCGCAATCATAGCCTCTCTTGCAAGATGTTGGGTAAGACGGACCATGATCGTAAAAAGAAGGCGGAAATATCACTTCCATATTGCATAAAGTAACTCGATATCCGCTTCAAGTTTATTAAATTCACCCACATCTATAACTTTAGAGCACAATTTTCTCAAGAATCCACAATACTCAATAATAATCTTCGACGCTTCTTTATCCATATTGTTACGAGTGCAACCGGAGCAATTGATGAAGAAGGACGGTAATCATGGGTCTTCAAACCTAAGAGTTTCTCTTGCACCTCGACATTATTTGATATGTTAGATGAGTAACCATCCGTGACTTTACCGATTTGAGAATTTCACAAAATCTCTCAGATCTGCCAACGACATTGTAACACGAGACGAAGGTAACTTCATTCTTTTTGACCAACGCCTTGTGCATGCAAATCATTCGAATATTCAACGCCAAGTCTTGGCGAGCCCGTAGGCCATCCTTCGACTTATTGGCATCCTCAGAAGAGAGTTGACACTATATTATCGCAAATATTTTTCTCAATATGCATCACATCTAAGTTGTGCCGGATTTTAAGCTTTTGCCAAGAAGGTAGTTGAAAGAAGATACTAAATTTAGTCCATCCTCTAGGCAATTTTTGGCTTCATCCTCGCCTTGCAATCTCCTGACAGCTTCTTACGCTTCATTGTTTTTTCTTTAAGGAGTCTCTTACTCCGAAGCCATGATTTAGAATAACGGTTTTTCCAAACCTTACTTTCGATACCCCTCAAGCAATCAGATAATCTCATCTCCACATTCCGATATCGGCATCATCCTCTTCTCAACTGCCATCAAACATAGCGCATATTTTTCAAACTTATGACTCAAGGGTAACCACCTTCTATTAAACCAATAGCGCCTCTTTCGCTATGTGCTAATTGAACAGCCTTCAAATTTCGACCACATACCGGACAAGCAAACTTGCCCTTCAGAGACCAACCTGACAGATTAGCATAAGCAGAAAATCATTAATCGCCCACATTAAAATAGCACGTAATCTAAACGACTCTTTAAGATGAACATCATACGCCATTACACCCTCATGCCATAACTATTTCACCATCAATTAGCGGCTCCAAATAAACGCCAATATCATTCCCCGATGCGTGCTTGCCGTATCAAAGAACGAGTATCATATACTACCGTTTACAAAGCAATGGAGGTAAATTATATGGCATTAATACTATCGCCAAGTAGACCACCGTAACTCATTACCCCAAACGGATTGAATTGCCGCTAGATAAGCCCAACCCGATATTTCTACAATCATCAAGAAAACGGGATAGATTTTATCAATATGCTTCCAAGCTAAAGCATCGCCAGGATGTCTCAATTTACCATCATCTATTCGATCATCTTTATGCCACCTCATGTTCTTTGCGTCTCTTTGTTCATATACAATCGCTGTAATCTAGGGACCAATGGAAAATGACGAAGCACCTTTGCCGGAATCTTCTTCCGCATCCCTCTACTTCGTGTCCTCCCCGTTGAAGAGTTTTTATGCTGTTTCCACCGAGAAACCCCACACGCCTGACACTCAAGGTCTTTATTGGCTTTATAGTATAGCTGCATAATCGCTCGGACATGCATCGATTTTATTATAATCAAGACCCGTGAGCGGAAACAATCTTTTCACCGATAAGTTGTTCGGTATGCTAGCCTCTCCTCCAGAATAACCGTCCAAGCAAATCTAGAAGCATTTCAAAATAATTATCACCATTCCACTCTGTCTTAATATGCGTGAGTTTCAAAGATAAAAGAAAACTGAGTAATCGGTACAACCCTCATATAGCTCCTTTTCATGATCTTCTACTAGCTTCATTATCTCCTCTACATCCGCGAAGGCGATATCTTCAAGATTTTCCTCACCTTCGACATCTACGACCTTTTCAAAGATCATTTCGATATCATCTTCAATGTCATCTCCCAGATCATCTTCCCCATTGTCATCGATATTATTTTCGATCGGACGTGAAACCATATCATTGAACATTCTCTCGTGTCATCTAACCGTAGCCACCGGACGTACTAACATGCACATTCGCTCCTCATCTTCAATACAATCTTCTCCGTGATATGACCAATATTTATAGTTCTCATCAAAGCCCGATTTAATTAGATGGAGCCAGATATCATTTCTATTCAAGAGCTTCATATTCCTACACCTACAACAGTGGACAATACATAGCACCGCTTTTAGATTTCTGATTCATTTCGCATATCGCATGAATGCGCCACATCCCTCCTTATATCGCGGTCACAAAATCTTTCAAGTCGAGGGATATCTATCCACGATTTGTCGAATTACCCTCATCTCAGAATTTTATACAATTATTAACTTCAATTAATCTCACTACTTTCATGTAAATTTATGAATCGTCTGTAATAATATACGACAACTCACATCCTACCTCTCATACATACATCATTTAATAATTAAAAAATTTCTCTTAGATTAAATTTAAAATGTATATAGGAAATAATTACCACAATCTACCTACCGTCATAGGAAGGCTTCTATCCCATTAAGAATATAGTAGTGGATACTATTTTAATTTCGCAAAGATTCACCGCCGTTTCTCCTCAGACCGTATGGATGTTATAATGCGCATTGGCAAGAGACCCAAACGCGTAACAACATACGCTTATTGTACACGAGAACAACTAATACGCTACCAAACTTTCAAGAAATGAAAACATACAAAGTATACGGTTGAATGTATGCACTACTATATTCCTAACCCGTCCGAGAAGGACGATCCAATAATTACGATTTAGTATTTAATTTTTCTCCTTATAATATAACGAACGATCATTTTGGGTAGAAAATTTCATCTCCTACCCAAATATGAGTCGATATCTTATATATTATAAGTCAAAAGAATTGGATGTAATTATTGGACGGAAATCTAGGGTAACGCTATCTTTTCATTCACCTAAATTGATATATAACACATTATAATTTATTATAATGTGTTATATATCACTCTATTTTATGGAATTTTTTATTTCAATGAATTCTCAAGATCACAAACTCATATCATCACACATAATTTTAGTACGCACGAACTTAGTGTAAATCGGCTATCATAATTCGGTGTTCAATTAGAGTTAATCTTTAACTAAATATTCAATTAAATTTATGATTAATCAAAGTTGTTCGAGTAGGGTAATTAACTAATTTTTTAAAAATTAAAAAATTAAAAAATTAAAAAATTAAAAAATTAAAAAATTAAAAAATTAAAAAATTAAAAAATTAAAAAATTAAAAAATTAAAAAATTAAAAAATTAAAAAATTAAAAAATTAAAAAATTAAAAAATTAAAAAATTAAAAAATTAAAAAATTAAAAAATTAAAAAATTAAAAAATTAAAAAATTAAAAAATTAAAAAATTAAAAAATTAAAAAATTAAAAAATTAAAAAATTAAAAAATTAAAAAATTAAAAAATTAAAAAATTAAAAAATTAAAAAATTAAAAATTTATATTTTGATCAAACTAGACGGAAAATTTCCGCCTAGGTTGAAAACTAGACGGAAAATTTCCGCCTAGGTTGAAAAACTAGACGGAAATTCGCTCAGGTTGATTTTTAAAAATTAAAAAATTAAAAAATTAAAAAATTAAAAAATTAAAAAATTAAAAAATTAAAAAATTAAAAATTTATATTTTGATCAAACTAGACGGAAAATTTCCGCCTAGGTTGAAAAACTAGACGGAAATTCGTTTAGATTGCAACCTAGACGGAAATTCGCCTAGGTTGATTTTTAAAAATTAAAAAATTAAAAATTTATATTTTGATCAAACTAGACGGAAAATTTCCGTCTAGTTTGATCCGTCTAGTTAGGTCATTATTCTACTAGTGATTCTCCCTTCGGACTTCAACTTAATGTTGTATATTCTTAACTCTTCTTCAAGAAAGGCTTCATTATTTTTGATAACGTCCGGTAAATCGCTTCATATAACTATAGCCATGGAGAAAATTCTATCGGATTAATCCGTTGGAGAAGAAGTGTTCGTAGTCATTCATGGGGAGAATAGGGACAACACACACACCCTCAGGTTTCTAAACTTCATAAATGTGTTAGGATGTAGTCTGTAGAATATCTCTTGTTTGAGTAATAACAAACTCTCATTTAATACTAATAATTGCTTGAGATGATATAGTACAAATGACTATGTGTATAAGCAGTGTACTAGGCGAAACGACGCGAAAATCAGTTCAAAAGATGATTTAAGCCTCCTCACCATCGATGATCAACAGTGACTCATTGATGATGGGATGAGCTCATCTATGATCTACAGTGACTCATCGATGGCTATAGTTACACATCGATGACTACAGTGACAAATTGATGATTTTCCTGAGAGAGTTTTTCATGTCATTGATGGTATATAGGAATCGATCGATGAGGCCTCGACAACATCGATGGTCGAGAGCCACCATCGATGGTAAAGTCGACTGATTGCAGATTTTAAGTTTTAATTTCAATCGTTCGTCATTCCTTTGATCTCCAAACTCTACCATGTTTAGGATATCTCTTTCCTGACCTATTGGGGACTATATATCATTGAAAGAGATAGAGAGAAGAGAGAGTTCTAGGGTTTTGAATTGAGAAAAGATTTTATTGAAGGTTTTGACCCCTGAGCCTTGACAAACTCTCTCTCGTCGCGCACAACATCTCTAAATCATTTTAGGAAATAGAGTTGCTCTTGGATTCATCATCTACATCGTTCTTCATCGTGCTAAGCTTAGATTCATCAAAGGATAATTTTTTTATCAAAAGGGCTGTAAGTTCTTTCATATTTTCTAACCTTAATTATACTTATTTGGTTTTGTTTTAAACTTGTTTTTACAGCGTACTCAAGCCGGTTGGAATTGAGGGTTGGGACTAGCTAGGGTTAGGTGTTTATTCATTGTGGAGAGTTAGATTAGACGACAGGCTTCGGGTAGATTTCAAGGTATAGTCTTGCAAGCCTATTGAATCGGGTTTGCGATTCAAAAAAACTCTTGGCATAGTGAGGAAGCCCCTTTGTGAGAAGAAAGAGTGGACATAATATTTTTATCCGAACCACTATAAAATTTGGCTTGTTCTTGGTTGGTTGTTATTTGTGTTTAATTATTATTGATTGCTCTTATTTTATCATTTTCACTTCATATTCTGTATTTTTTAGCAAAAAATGGTAGCAACCCTATTTACCCCCCTCTAGGCCTGCATCTTAGATCCAACAAGCGGTATTAGAGCCTCATTACCCATCTTTAGGATTAACAACCTAGGATATAGATGTTTAGTTTGACCACCACAATGACTTTTCTTGAGGAACATGCAGTTAACTGACTCCTGCTTTTCAATGAGATAAACTACACCTATTGGAAAGCTCATATGAGAGCTTTTTTTTATTGTCCACCGATTATGATATTTGGAGCAGTGTTGATAATGGCTATAGTGAACCCACTACCGTTATAGATGAGGTCACCATTGTCACTCCTAGAGACAAGTGGACCCCTCCCGACAAAAAGCTTTATTCTTCAAGTACAAATGCAATGAATGCTCTTTATTATTTTTTTGCTACTAAAGAATTTAACCTCTGTGTCAAATTATTCTATAGTGTAGGAAATTTGGAAAACTTTGAAAGTTACACGCGAGGAAAATTCACAGGTGAAAGAGGTGAAACTTACAATGCTTGTGAGTAAGTATTAGAATTTCAAGATGAAGGCCTCGAAGAGTATTCAGGATATGCTCACTCGATTCACGGACATAGTGAACAAATCAAAAGCTTTAGGGAAGGAGTATGATAACAAGAAGCTTGTGTGAAAAATTCTTCGTTCTCTTTTCAGGGATAGGGAACCAAAGATAACGGCTATTGAAGAATTGTAAAATTTTCTAAATTAACTCTTAAGGATCTTGTAGGTAATCTTCTTATATATGAAGTACGATTAAAAGAGAGAGAAGATGATTCAGAAGATAACTCAAAAAAGAAGTCGTTAGTCCTAAAGATCAAAAAGGAAAAATCTCAATCCAAGAAGAAGAAAGAATCAAGCTTGAACTCTTATGATGATAGCGAGAGTGAGATGGGATTGATAGTCAAAGGATTCAAATCTTTCCTAAAGATAAAAGATGGGCAAAAGTTCATGCATTATAAACGAAATCAGAATTTCACTAATGTAACAAAAATTAAATATAAAAATTTAGATTATAAACTTGTTTGCCATCATTGCAGGAAGGCTGGACACTGCAGAAAAGATTGCCCACTCAACAAAAGTGACTACAAAGGGAAGAATAAGAGCTTCAAGGTGACATTGTGGATTTCTCAAGTGAATATGAAGAACCAGAAAATGACTTAAGCACGAATGGTGGAAGTCACTGTCTTATGGCTAATGGCCACATCTCAAAAGATTTAGAGGATAAAAATTCAAATAAGGAAGTTCAATAGAGGGCTAAGGAGCATAGAAGCACATGGTATTTAGATTTAGGGTGTTCTCGACACATGATAGGTAAGAAAGAATTATTTCTTAGTCTCAACAAAAAGAAAGGTGGAGATGTGACTTTTGGAAACAACGACAAAGGTAAAGTTATAAGAGTTGGTGACATAGATAATGATTCTTTTAAACTCCATAAGGTATTGCTTATTGATGGTTTAAAGCACAATCTTATTTCCATGAGTAATGCTAGTTGTAAATTTTTTAAGGGGATCTTTATAATTTTCAAAACTTTTAAGGGGCTGGTTGTAAAATTTTTAGGGTTTGTTTGTAAACTTCAGGAGACTATTTATAATTTTGAATTTTCTCAAAGGACTGTTTGCAATTTTTAAATTTATGAGAGATTGTTTTTAATTTGTGGATTTTAAAGGGGACAGTTTATAATTTTCTGAATTGTAGTGCAATTTGTAATTCTAAGATTTCTCAGGAGTTTATTTATAGTTTTTGAATCCTAAAGGGTTATTTGCAACTTTCATAGGGCTATTTATAATTTTTAGATTTTTCTTAGTTGAATGAGTGGGGTTGACTCTAATAATGAGGTCGAGTGAGAGCTCGTCTCGATTCGGCCCTACTCGGGAAGGGACAATTGTCCATGCTATCTGAGTCGCCCTGGCTAGTGGTGAGCTAATCTAATGCAAAGTGTTAGCACGGGACATGTGTTGATTCCAGAGGGAGGATTAGCACTGAGGTTAATGTTGACATAACACTGGCCCCTTTTGCTCAAACTCGAGGTAGCCGAGTCTGAGTAAAATAGAACTGCCACTGGTCAGGTCTCGAGGTGCATTTATGAGGAGGTGCCGAAGAGTCTTCTCTGATGTGACGTTGCTGACGTCCGAGAAGATCTTGCGCAGCCACTGCCTCGGTTCTCGAGCGAGGATTGCGGGCTACTCAAGGTGAGGGGTGCTTTGGTTCTGGATCGGTCGCCTCATATTCTGGGAATGATCTCGGCTGTTGGTCAACAACTGTTAGCCGTTGCGATCTTGCCACATGTCGGCCCTTCTGCTTATAAGTATGGCCGATTTGCGATGGGCGAGATTGCTGTTTCCACAAATTCTCGAACTCTTCTCTCTTCTTGAATGATTTCTGGTCATCATCTTACTTTCTTCTCTGGCGATCTTTTGATCTCATGGCATCTTCATCTTCAATTGCTCGGAATGAGGCTCGGATCAACCATCTTCAGAGATTCCATTTGAAAGTGCCGTCATCGCTGCTGGAGACTCTGTATGGCAAGTACGATATCCCTAGGGTGTTTGCCCTAATGGCACTGGTGCGTACGTAGGCGGTGTTCGACCATGGCAACGACTTGGCTACGGTGTATCTGAAGCATCTAGAGTATGGGTTGCGCCTGCCGCTGCACCCCTTCCTCCACTGTGTATTCGAAGCCCTGGGGGTGTCGCTCACAGATAAAGCCGAACTCCATCGCCACTCTGGTGGAGTGTATTATCATCTGCCATTGGCTAGGAGTCGACCCGACTCTGAAAATCCTTGGCCACCTCGTCTGCGTGAAGGTGAATATTAGGAGGCCCATTATTACCTTCAGATCTTGGGGGGTAACAAAATTATCTCCAACGCTCCCGAGTCCAACAAGGACTAGAAGGAGAGGTATATGTGGATATCTAGAGATGACACGATCTTGGCTTGCTCCAGCTGGCCCAAAATCAAGAAGGACATGTTGAGGCCGGGGCTGCTGTCGAGCGATGAGAAGCATGCCCCGACATGATCAGGGCTTACACTGGCTCTCGTCAAAGTGAGAGCCTCTTCGATAACTCGGTCCTATGAGTTGTCAGCATCTCCTCAGTTCTTCCAACTATGGATGATGAACCACGGTCGGCCATGTTGACGCTGGGCTCGGATGAGACTGAGATGGTGCCGGCGGCCCCGCCTGCTCGAACTCGAGGAGGGCCTTTAGCAAGGCCGAAGAAGTGCCTCCATCCTGACTTGGCCCCTGAAGAGGCCAAGAGGGCACAGGCCAATGGGCGGAGATAGCGGCTCGACTAGCCGGGTCGAGTTCTGCTACAGTGCAGGCTCAGAGGTCTGAAAAGAAGAAGAGACGGCTGAAGAAGGTGGGTAGCCGAGGCCCTGCTGGGAGTGTTGAGGCTCCTAAAAAGAGGGCTGAAGCTGCAAGGGAGGTGAGGGCATCCTCTACTGCTTAGAGGGATGTGGCAAGCTGACCGACAGCGGAGATCCTGCCTCCTCAAACAGTGAGGGAGGACGCTACCGCCGTCTTGCCCCGAGAAGCTATTGTGGCTATGCCACCTGATGTCATCGTTGTCGACGATAGGTCCACTACTAGAGGCGAGGGGATAGGAGTTAACATGGCCAAGCCCGAAGAGGTTGAGGCCTCAATAGAGGGAGAGGTGGCCCCTGACACGCCTTTCGAGTTGGCCCATCGGTAGGAAAAGGAGCCGGCTACTGAAGGGATGCCTCTTCCTCAAGGCTCTGGATGGTTGTTCCCCTATCACATCGATGAACTTGATGTGGAGAGATGGAGAGAACTGAAGATGCTATTGATGGGATCTTCTAGAGTTGGCCCTGCTACGATAAGGAGCCGTCAAAGGAGTTCAAATTCGAACCCAGACGATATCTTGATAAGAGGGGCTCGGTCCTGGAGTCTCGACTCGCCCATACTAGGGCTGTCGAGCAGTTCTATCTGCGTCGTGATGATGAGATCCTCGCCAAGATGCTAAATGTCGGCCTCCATCAGTCCCTAAAGGGCTATCTGCTCTGAGGGGCCTTGGTTGAATAAGAGCTGTTCGGTCGCTATGAGCGGGTGCAAACATCTTTTCTTGGGCTTCAAGAGGAGTTGGAGGCTCAGAAGGCCAAACATGAGAGGACTCTCCTGGCGCTAGCTACTATGGAGGATGAGCTGGCAATCTGGAAGAGAGGTGAGGATAAGTGGCGCCGGGAGGTGGAGATGCGGGAGAGCATGATCAACGACCTGAAGGCTTCGAATAGTAGGAAGTCAACCGAGATTAGCGAGCTCAAGGAAGACCTCGGCCATTTCAAATATGAGCTTCGTGAATGAGATGATAAGATAAGATATCTATCCGAGGAGGTCGAGGTCAATAGGCGAGAAAGGAATGACGCTTTTGAGCGGGCTTGAGTGGATCGCCTGGACACCGAGAGTATGTGAGAGCAGCTGAAAGAGGAGCAGATTGCTCTTATAAGTTGAGAGAGGAGAGCACTCGAGCATCACTGGAGGCCAAGCATCAGCGCTAGTTGTCCTTTACCAAAATCCAGGCATTACAGAGCCGCCTCGCTCATCTGGAGTCCGAGGCCCACCGGTTCGAGATTGTTGAGGACTACCACAACAACACTCTCGAAAAGGTGGAGGTGGCACTGGCTTGCAAGGTTGGCTTTGATTATCTCAAGACGCAGCTTCTAGCCAAGCTCAGGAATGATCCCAAACAATTCCACTATCCTCCAAGGGTGGCCAACTGCCTGGACGCCCTACAGGAGATAGAGAAGAAAGGAGGGGTTTCGTACCTCGCTTCCCAAAATACCCTAAGCGTACGTGAATGAAGTCCGCGACGATTAGGTTGAGGAGAAATATGAATAACAAAAATATTTCTTCTCAATCTAATACCAAGCCGCCAAGTAATCATAAAAATATATCACGTCACGCATCCCAATCACACAAGAAGAATAAATAATAATTCGTAACGTAAGAGTACATATCACTAAAATGAAATAACATCCGTGACTATAAAAGAGTCCACATATCCAAACAATTCATGTAGCTAAGACTAGAGAATCATAAAATAAATGTCAACCGAAAGCTAAAACGAAAATACGGAAAGAAGTCTAAGGTTCATCAACTACGAAAACAAAAGGGAACTAAGCTTCACCGATCTACTCCGCCGCCCGAAGGTCCTCCTCACGAGAAAATCCCGCTCAAGTGTGATCGCGATAATCGACCTCGTTCATTATCTAAATCGACGCACACCAAGAGAATGGAGTACGCCGTATAACACGGCAAGATCCCACAAATAATGGCGTATAATAATAATGCTAATGAGATGCAAGTAATCAAAATGCTAACAAGTCAAGTATAACAATACGGTTAACCGCCCATGTAAACCGATGAGATTGATATTTAGAAATCTACAAAACGAGACGTAGTACGCCGAGCTTAAATAATCCAAACAAGGAAACCCTCATGTATATACCATATGTCTCGAATTGTAAATAACTAAATATTAACCCCGAACTATACACGGAGGAAACATATAAAGCATCAACATGTCCAAATCATGTGTTCTAACTGTCTAGCCATCCTATAACAGGTCTCGGGTCTATATCTCACAATAGTCGAAGTTCATATTATTCGGATAACTGACGGTTCATATTCCTCTACATGCATCCAATCTCCGCGGATCTACGTTCTGAGGACTACGCGCAATCCGATTCCAGCTTATCCGGACACAAGCAGGACTCAAGTGACGAAACGATTTCACTGGCCACGTGCGAAAACAAGATCACTGGC
>CM022704.1:55059790-55074790 GCA_012295165.1 Asparagus setaceus | reverse complement strand
GTTGACATAACACTAATAATAATTATTCTCCTAATCATATTTCCACTATCTTTCAATCACTAAATATCTAAGATATCTCCTAATATATCTTGCCTAATATTACATATTCCTTAATTACTTCTAACAATTAGTTCATTTACAAGTAAAAGCATATGGACAATTTTGCTATTTTGTCCTTCTAAGTAATATACTACCCTCCTAAATAGTACATACAAGAAAAATAAATAAAAGTATCTATAAGGTGGTCAATTTGGCAATATTTTGCACACCACCGACACTATATAGATCACCCTTAGGTTATATTCTTATAAGCTTTGGATCGAATATCGTTGAATTGGGTTTTAAGTCCGATTTGCCTCCAACTTATCCGATTCCAGCCCTAATTTATTAACCATTATCTTCCCGTTGAGATCTACTAACCAATTCATATTATAAACTACAAAACAACCAATTAAAATAACAATATCCATGTGTTATTGAAACCGACATGCAAAAACAGCACATTAAGATACAAACCCCTCTATTTTCCTATAACAAAACGATAAAGGGTTATTTAAAAGTAGTCCCTTACTCTTCAATAATTTTATATTCGTCCCTCAATTCTTTGAAATTGCTCATTAGACTCTTAAATTCCAAGGGCTCTTCCAATTTGATCCCTTAATAACCATAATACCCTTCAGTTATATATTTCCTTCCAAAATCCATCTTGTTCAAAAGGGTTATTTGCATTTTTTACTCTAAAGTTTAGATCATTTTAACTTTAATATCTCCAAAAAATTATGACTATTTTATACCATAAACTTTACACCTTTTAAACTTGATAAACTGAAATTTTGTTGACACTTTGATACGATAAAGTTTATACCTTTTAACTCTAATATTCCAAAATTTTATTTTTGACATTTTAATACCCTAAATTTTGGGCATCGGTTAAAAATATGTAAACATTAAGATAGCATAGTTAAAATTTTGGAAGCTTTGGGAATTGGGAAACTAAGTAAACATTGAGGTATCAAAAGTGTCAGAAAAAACTTCATGATATTAAAGTTAAATTAAGTGTAAACTTTGAGGTATCAAAGTGTCAAAAATCTTCGTAGTATCAAAATTAATTATGGTGTAAATTTAATAGTGTCAATTGCGAATACCTTATAACAAAAATAATAATTGAGAGGTATTTTGGTCATTGAGGAGAAAATTGCAAGACCACTTAGGATTTAGGGACTTATAAGCAGCCTCAAACATTTTAGGGATTCGAGGGACTGATATCTAAATAACCCAACAATAAAACACAACAGCACTCCACATTAAACTGTACCCAACAGTCCATATCTTGGCTATTAAGATAAAATTATCATTTCCACCCCCCACAAACTAAACAATTACACGAAACAATATAAAAAACAAAGGGGTGCCATATAAATCTCCCAGCGATTCATCGCCTCCTTTCGTTCTCGAGCGACAAAGCGTTCTTTCGATCGGAACAAATAGAGAGAGGGGGAGAGGGGGAGAGGCTCCATCTCTTCACTGTTCCATGCCCATTCTCTCTCAATGCAGCCTCTCTCTCCGTCTTCGTTCCTCTGCCCTGAGTCTCCCTATGACGTGGCATCCTGGGACTCCGACGAGTGGGCCCCGCTCGAGACCGCCGCCGGCGAGTCCCCGATCTCCCTCCTCCTCGCCGACGAGGCCCACCTCATGCCCATTACTCAATCCGTCCCATTAAACCCCATTGCTCGTCTAAACGCCGTCAACTGGATCCTAAATGTAAAAAAAACAAAAAGAAATGATCTTTGTTTTATTATCAAAAGCCCCCTCCTTTTTTGCTAATTACATTTTGCCCACTTTTTGTTTATAGGTTAACGAGTTTTACCGGTTCAGACCGGCGACGGCGTTCCTCGCCGTCAACTACCTCGACCGCTTTCTCTCCTCTCGCTCTCTCCCCGTAAGTTCACCCCGTTAACTTTAACATTTTCTATTTCAATTTTTAATTTTTTGGGTTTTGGGAGTAAAATTCGGGAAATTGCAGGGGCAAAACGGTGAAAGTGGGGGCTGGCCGATGCAACTGCTAGCGGTGGCGTGCGTGTCGGTGGCAGCCAAGATGGAGGAAACACACGTGCCTCTCTTATTGGATCTGCAGATTTTGGATCCGAAATTTGCATTCGAATCCAAAACCATTATGAGAATGGAGCTTCTCCTAATGTCGGCGCTCAAGTGGAGAATGCGCTCCGTTACGCCCTTCGATTTCGTTGCCCATGTCGGCGATTCGATGAAACCCGAAATTTTCGGCGATTCACGTGCAGGTTTGATCTCACGTGCCGCCGATTTAGTCCTCAGAACTTGCCGCGGTAAGAAATTTTTTACTCCATTTGTGTTTGTTTCTTAATTTGGAATAATGTGATTTTTTTTTTCCTAAATTTTATTTGGTATTTTTTCTGTTTTTTTTAGTGGTGGGATTTTCGGTGTATCGGCCATCGGAGATTGCGGCGGCAGCGATAATTCGCGCTGCGGAAGAGATTCCCGATATTTCGGACGGTGAAAGCAGTGATTTATTGAAATTATTAAAACCGTGGGTTAATGAGGTAAATTATTAACCAATCTAGTTTCGTGTTTAATATAATTTGACTTCTTGAATCACGTAATCATGCTAATCATTAATCATTCCAAATTTCACGTGCCATTTAAAGAGTATCCACCATATTTAGTTGAATTTTCCTTAATTGTCAAAATTTATTATTATGGTGAAAGTCAAATCTCAATATTAATTTTTGAAATATAATTCGTTTACAGGAAAGTCTGAATACATGTCTGAAATTATTACAAGATTCTTCGGTTGAAAAGCCACTTCAAGAGCCCACGACGCCTAAAAGCCCCATCGGGGTAATTGATGCTGCCGCCTGTCGGAGTGCCGAGAGCCAAAGGTCCTCGGCGGCGGCAACACCGCCCTTAAAGCGTCGCCGGCTCGACGAGAGTCTATGTATAGAAAGCAAAAATGGTGTCACTAAAAGTCTTTAGAGAGAGAACTAGTAATTGTTGTTTAGTCTTTTAGTTATATTATGATTATGATGATAAAATAGTTTAAATAGAACTTCTTTTTGTAATTTTTCTTGTGTATTATTCAATTTCAGTTGGGCCTGTCTATTTTGTAACAATAATTTTTGGAAGGGAGAAACCAACATTATTATGTCATTTAACATATATGTGTTCTTTATGCAATAAAATTCTTTTCGAGGGTTGAAAGTGATAAAATCTTTTGTGGGCCCAGAATCTTTTGTTTCCTTATTCCCGGTGGTGTGCTCGAAGGGCTACTGGGCTTTAAAGCTGAACCAACGGGATGCGTCCACGTGTTCGTGGTCAGTGCGGAGTACTGCGGGATCCACCGGTCTCCTTTCGCGCTGCCGCGGGCGTCGTCGGAGGCCTCGTGACGAGCGAAAATGTGACCTTTCCTTTGATATTCGCCCGCGCTGTTTATTAACTTTTCACGTCGTTGTGGAGAACTTTTATTGAGATTCTCATCCGTTAAAATGTATAATATGGGCATTGGAATATCACTTTCCCGCCAATTTTCGGGTCTCTTCGCCAATGGACGGATGAGATCTGTGTTCTGAGATGCGCTGGCGGCATCAAGCTGACGTGTGCGGAGCAGTGCATGGGTGCCAGCTATGAGGAGCAATCTGCGCCGTCCACGTGGTGTTAACCGGGAGGCCGGTGTATTATTTTTCGCGCGCTGCGCAGGATGGAGAAGCGAAAAGACCTGTTTCGTACAATGGAGTCCCCATGTACCGGGGTTTGCAATAAGCCCTAGTTTTGAGTTAATTTGCGATTGTGCCATCAGTGTCACATCAAATCGGACCGAAAAGTTTCGGGTGGCTCGGGAGCGATAATAATTGATTGTTTCAACCTTTTTGCGGGCTTTAGACTTTTAAGTAGCTTCTATCGCGTAGCCAGCAGCTCTAAGATTCATGAATGTTTTTCTTCCCTGTTTTGTTCTCGGTGTAATTTGGATTCCATTATTGATTTTAGTTTTTAAAAACTTTCTTATTTAAATTAGGACAAAAATATTCTTAAAAGGGTTCCCTTGTACTGTGGCCCAAGCGGATAGACCTCCTAGAGTTTTATTGGTGCAGATGAGTCTAGTGTAATATTTGCCGAAATGCGGATAGATGTTAGGATGAGTTTTTATTTTAAAAGCTCTTAAGAGGGTTAAAAAAGTTCACTCAGGATTTAGGATGTATTCGCTCAAATAAAATTGTGGGGGCTCTTACCTGCATTTGGGCAAGTGAGCAATAAATACTTTTTCGCAACAAGGATAGGCAACACACTTGAGATTACTACTATGATATTATAAGACATGATAACTTAGTCCTTAATCGCAATAAGAAGTTCTAAATTTCTATAGACCTCATTTTTTTTCTTCGTCTAAGTGAGAAGTTAACTTACAATTGCGCTTGGTTTAGTTAATACTAAACAATAAATGAAACTAGACGCCAGAGGGTATCCGAGGCTCAACAGGGGAATATGGCCTTCATTCAATAAACATATAGTCGGAATCATGATGATCTCCTTGATTAGTACATGTTTAATTGTTTTTTTTTATGTATTTCCAATGAAACTTCCTATGAAGTATACCATCTTTAATTTGTATTTTATGATGTACTACTCCTTTGATGATGCTTCTATATACCGTCGTCGATGAAACCGTTGCTCAACGTACATATATACGTTAGCTATTTATAAATGAATGGTTCCCTTAATAGAAAATTTTAATATCAAGTTCCCTGAACTCTCTGTTTTTGTTTCACATAGGCAACTTTATAGCATTATTATAACACATATCTTGTATCTGCTAGAAGCCATTATTGTCACATGGAGGGCTTAGTTTAGTTCTCAAAACTACTGGCTGACATCCAGAAATAGTAGTTTATAGCCTGCGGAAGGATTTAGATCTGTATATAGATACAGACAATTGAGATCATAGTTTGCACAACTAATCGGATTAAATTATTTTTCTTTTCTTAGATCCGACCCGTTGACACAAGTCCTTGACAAGAGACAAAAATCCCATCACTTTGGGGATTCTCTTTATCTTCCAACAAAATAAACCAAGAAATTGCACCCAACACCCATCAATTGAGAGACTCTGTTATTATGATTTGTTCTGGAATCTGGATACAATATGACAATGAGTATAATTCATGGGGTATCATCATACTTATATTTGAAATGAATCATAATTATTCAGTTGGATATGGACATTAAAGACATCATTAATCTTCGGTCTAACCAATTTAATATTTACTGGATATGTGTTTTGTTATGTCTAGAAAACTAAAGATCAAGAGCAAATATAATTCAAAGGATACGATGATAATTAACAAGAGTGAATCATAATTGTTAGTAGGTGCTCTCTACTAATAACAAAACGTAAAAACAATCAAAGTATGTACTTGTTGGTGCAAGAAATAAAAGGATCGCCATATAGCTCTTACAGTGGCAAGATCCGCACAAAGAAAAACCTAATCGCTGAGTTATCTCAAGTTTTGAAATTCCAATGATCAAACTATGGATTTAAAATGGAAAGAGTAGGTTGAGTTCTGAGTTTTCCACCCTTACACAAACTGCCCCTGAAAGCATGGAAGGATTCAGCAGAACAAAGGTGAGAGGTGATAGGCACTGATAGGGTAGGTTTCTTCCTATTATCACTCAATACTTGATCGTGGTATACATTATGTAATTGGGCCCCATAAAAGTACCAAATCTGCAAGTTTGCAAATATGTACCCAATAAACTGGTAAACATAAGTTTATAACGCGAACAGTAATTAATTTAATAGTACTTAGTTACCCGTAGTTATAGCTTATGGTAACTAGTTGCACATAAACCAGGACTTAAGTTTAAGACATGTCATATAATTGAGTACGGACATAATATGAGGGTCTTTTGGTTTTACATAGATTGTGATGTCTAGGTTTGTTATCAATAATCTTATTGTTAGAAATTTTCTAAAAATGCATATTGTTAGCGGTATATATCTCACTTTCATTTAGTTTAATGTGTGAGTTTAATTTTGCAAAGTCATGAGATAAGATTTAGTTTCACATCCAAACAAGTAATTAGATGTACATGCGATTAAATGTGTTCAGACTTAAGACTCAAATATGATTAATCCTTTTTGAGAAATATAATTAATGAGCGTTTTCAACCAAACAAATTGATATCACTGCCTGCATTTTGATGGGTTTTTATGATGCCCCGTTTGCTTTGAGACTCTATTAGTATGGATTAAGGTTCAAAAGACGGAGCGCATTAAAATTGCATACTTAAATCTACCAGTGATATAACTTGGTCAAGTGCAAGTTAGAGCTTCAGTGCTTCACTGAGTGCAGATAGTCCCATGCATTTGCCGCTGATGTGACTTTATTTGTTAATTTATAAAGTCTAAATTATTAGATTGATATTTTTTTTATACTCATCTTACTAGTTTGGTATTTTTCTAGCTCTGGCGATGTTATACTCTAGCGATGCTTTACTATTTTTTCTGAGCCAAATGTGCAATTAGATTCAAAACTTTCCCAGGGCAAAAAAAAAGAAATTGTGAAATCTCTTTCCTCCTAGTATTCTTTGGCCTCCCAAACTTTCTTTTTACTATATTTAGAGGTAATATCATGCCCTCATGTTCTTTGTCCTAAAAGTTTCTTTTTATGATGCACTAAACATTCTTGCATAAACTTGGGCATAGTTATTATTCTTATACCAATGTGTCAAACAATTTTCTTGCATTTTCCTCATGAATAAGATAACACTAATAGCTATCACATGAGGTCTTGCATTTTTTTTTAAACTGGAGGCAAAGTTCTAGATCTAACTGCCCATTTGATTTTGAAAAAAAAAAACCAAAATTTCACTGAAGCTAGTAACAATACTAAATTGATGAAATGGGTGAATAAAAATACCAATCGATAATTTATCCATTTATAAAGTAAGGAGTCAAGACATTGTAAGAACTTTAAAAAGACTTGATTACCTCAAAGAGATTGATAAAAAACTAAAGCGGAATTATACCTGAATCCATGGTTTGGATCTTGAGTGGATTGATGGATCTTCTAATCTTAGGGCTTCTTCTCTTCCTTAGATCTCTTTTGAGATGGGGGTAAAAGAGATGAGAATTCTTGTGTTAACCCTAGATTAGGACCATAACCCCATATATATAGGTGTTGCACTTTTACAATTTGGCCCTCATCAAATTGTAATTACAACCCAGTATCGCACATTTAGCCCATGACAATATATAAATACCCGATAACCCAACTTAATTGATCACTTTAGTGGGTTTCCTTAAGTGATAGATTTACACATTAATTTAACATATGTGCCCACAAATAGATTTAATTAGATTTAAATCTAACAATCTCCCACTTGGGCACCATATGTATCCTTAAAATGTGTATTACCTTATGAGCTCAAAATCTCTATCACATACAAGGGTATTTCCAAACAATCTCGTCCATTGACCATATCAATATAGGATCAAAGCGGTTTTCGCCACATTTATCGTGACTAAACCCATCAATGGTCACATATACTAGTCTGACCAAATGGCATAGATCAATCATGGATGTACAAAGATGAAAAATTACATGCAATGTGATCTGTGCATGCCTATTTTTCAACTGGTCCTACCGAAAACTTTAGTGAGGTCAACTTTAATCATAATGTAACAGAGTGGTTAACTGAAAACTTTATTCTGACCAGAAAAATAACCAAAGCCTGAATAGGTCCAAAATACTCATAAAGCAATAAAATCACAAACTCCCACTAAAACATGATATCCTCAAATATTACTACCCCATATGAGCGGTGTGCTCTTGAAAATTTTGGGTGGTAATCCTTTAGTAAGAGGATCTCGCTATCATGGAGTTTGTCCCAATATGCTCTATGGATATCTGTCCACTCTGTACTCTTTCTTTCACAACTAGGAACTTAATGTCAATATGTTTTGACTTAGTTGAGCTTCTGTTGTTGTTGGAATACATGACTGCGGATTTATTGTCACAAAATAATTTTAGTGGTCTTTCAATATTTTCGAGTCACAGCGGACCGGTGACAAAATTTCGTACCATATTCCATGATTGGATGCCTCATGACAATATATAAATACCCGATAACCCAACTTAATTGATCACTTTAGTGGGTTTCCTTAAGTGATAGATTTACACATTAATTTAACATATGTGCCCACAAATAGATTTAATTAGATTTAAATCTAACAATCTCCCACTTGGGCACCATATGTATCCTTAAAATGTGTATTACCTTATGAGCTCAAAATCTCTATCACATACAAGGGTATTTCCAAACAATCTCGTCCATTGACCATATCAATATAGGATCAAAGCGGTTTTCGCCACATTTATCGTGACTAAACCCATCAATGGTCACATATACTAAATACACCAAATGGCATAGATCAATCATGGATGTACAAAGATGAAAAATTACATGCAATGTGATGCGTGCATGCCTATTTTTCAACTGGTCCTACCGAAAACTTTAGTGAGGTCAACTTTAATCATAATGTAACAGAGTGGTTAAGCGAAAACTTTATTCGACGAAAAATAACCAAAGCTCGAATAGGTCCAAAATACTCATAAAGCAATAAAATCACAAACTCCCACTAAAACATGATATCCTCAAATATTACTACCCCATATGAGCGGTGTGCTCTTGAAAATTTTGGGTGGTAATCCTTTAGTAAGAGGATCTCGCTATCATGGAGTTTGTCCCAATATGCTCTATGGATATCTGTCCACTCTGTACTCTTTCTTTCACAACTAGGAACTTAATGTCAATATGTTTTGACTTAGTTGAGCTTCGTTGTTGTTGGAATATGACTAGCGGTTTATTGTCACAAAATAATTTTAGTGGTCTTTCAATATTTTCGAATCATGAGACCGGTGACAAAATTTGTGACCATATTCCATGATTGGATGCCTCATGACAAGCTATAAATTCTGCTGCCATAGTGGAGGAAGCTACAAGTGTCTGCTTGACACTTTTCCATGATATAGCTCCTCCGCTAACATATAAATGTAGCTCAAGTAGACTTTTCTGGCGTCTTGGCATCGACAAAATCGAATCGAGTACCCAATGACCTCCAACCGACGATTTCAGTATGTGAGCATATAATCTTTTATTTTTCGAAGATACCGCGATAACCCTTTTGATCTGCGATCCAATGATCCATCCTGTGGTTACTTAAGTATCCGCCTAACATCCCAACAATGTACGCAATATCCGACGTACAGACATACTGAAAGCATACATTAGACTCCCTACAATTTGAAGCATAGGGAATCTTCGCATTTCTGAATTTCAAGGTTACCTTTAGGGCATTGATTGAGACTAAACTTGTCTCCTTTAGAAACAGGGTATCACAGTGCGCAATTTTGCATGCCAAACCTTATGAGTACTTTATTGATATAGCTCTTTTGTGATAATCCAAGTATACCTCGAGAACGATTTCGATGTATCCGATTCCTAATATAAAGAGGCGCCCCAAGATATTTCATCTCAAAATTCTTTGATAGAAATCTCTTGGTTTCGTGCAACAAGCCTATATCATTAGTGGCAAGCAAAATGTCATCCACATCTGAGAACGAGAAAAATATACTTACTCCCACTGAATTTTTGATATACACAATCATCAACAATATTCATCTCAAAACCAAACGAGATAATTATTTGTTGAAACTTGTGGTACCATTGACGAGTCACATAGATCGAGTTTCAGTGCCTTAAGTTTTGAAGCAATATGAGACATTTCCATAATGTACTCCCTGATATTTCCTTTGCCTTTATACTTCATTGAAATCAAGCTAATAGCGTGCTTGTTTCTACCTTATCGCTTTTAGCAAAACGCTTCTCAATTTCGAAGGAAATCTTTGGCTTTAGTAATCCCGGATTACATTGCCCTAAAGGCTTACGGAATGCAGCTTGATGATCATTAGACTCATGCGATTTGAACGCCCCACCTATCATGCTCCTTCTTTATCCATCTTTGAGATCAGTGAAATCAAGATGCACATCTCAAAGTGGGCTTTATATCTTCAGGATCAAGGCAACAAATGGATAGAAAAGTTGGTGGATGTCCTCAACTTAAGTTTATAGGAATGCTCTCTCTCTCTCTCTCTATATATATATATATATATATATATATATATATATATATATATATATATATATATATATATATATATATATATATATATATATATATATGATATATAAGTTTTCTTGATGGTGATAATGGCAATTCTAGCTTGCATTCAAGGGAGAGAGAAAAGAATTATTTTTTAAAGTTCGTGTGTGGGCGTTGTCCATTGTCTACCGAACCATTTGGGGAACTTGGTACCAGGTTTTCATTTTTCAATATATATATATATATATATGAATGAAAGTGGTAAAATGAGATATATGAAAGTGATGAAATGAGATGGTGGAATGAGATTATTATCGTGAAATTAATAGGCTTCTGCGATACGATGATGAAGCATCATCCATCCCGAATTCACAATCCACATGGTCTATATGTAGGAAAACCTGTATCGTTTAGAAAATTTTAATCATTATTTTATCCATATGCAAGCGCCAGCTCTTAAGTGTCCTAAAATCAAAATATTAAACTAGTTTAATTCCTATTCTATAAGACTCAAAACTACATGAAAATTTCACCATGCCCATTTGGTGGTATTTTGAATAATATGCGATATCGATCATGAATATAATGAGTCAATTAGTGTAGCTCATGATAAGATTTGAGCTCACCAACCAAACTTATATATATATATATATATATATATATATATATATATATATATATATATATATATATATATATATATATATATATATATATGAGATACCAGACATGAAGTCTTACGATTTTCAAACTTTTCCCCTATTCTTTAGTAGAGTCAAATGAAAGTGAAAGCTCCCCAGACATGAAGTCTTAGGATTTTCAAACATTTTCCCTATTATTTAGTAGAGTCAAATGAAAGTGAAAGCTCCCCAGAGAAATATGGAGAAATAGGATAGATAACGGTAAGCTAGGAATCACTGAAAAACAAGGAAACATAATATGTAGTTATAATGACCTCTATAAATCAATACTAGTTGTTTTGTAAATGCAAAAGTAATAATAATAATAATAAATAATAAATAATAAAAGATGACAGAGGGAGGAAGAAGCTAAAAAGTAGGTCAAGAACTTATCTAACCTCAAAACCAAACCTTACCAAATATTTCCATATAATCACAAATTTAGAACAAAAAAAAAAAACAAGGGGCAACTTTAGAATATGAAATTCTTTATACTATGGTATTGCCTCATGGTCTACTTGCAATGCAAATTAGATCATGTTTGGTGACATACTTATAAGTAAAAGATACTTATAAGTTAGCAAGATTATGTTTGGTAAGGGTTTACTTATGATATACTTATTTTTAACTTATAGTACCGAAAAAATAAGTTGGGAAGCCCCAACTTATTTCTTCCTACTTATAAGTAATTTTATTTATTGATGTGAAAAGACAACATTATCCTCCAAAATCTTCATTCAATTCTCCAGCCTTTCTCATGTTCCTCATCGTTGAGTGAAATAATATTTTAATTAATTAATTAATTAATTAATAATTTTATTAATTAATATACAATTAGTTAATTAGTCTCAATACTAATAATTAATTGCCATAGATAATAACATATGTAATATAAATTTTAATTAAATTATTTCTTATTATAAATTACTATTTTAGTTAATTAATTATATAATTAATTAATTATTTCATGACTAATTATTATACAATTACTGTGAAATTAATTTTAATCTTAGTATTAGTAACTTGTAACTTCAAATAATGTGATAATATAATATATTAAATGAAATATATTTATTATTATGTAAATAACTTTTAAATAATTAATTAATTATTTACTAAGAGTAATTATTTAAATAATAAAAATAATTAATTAGTCTAAACTAATTAATAACCACAAATAATGTGACATATAAAATATATTTAAGTTATATATTTTCTTACTGTGTAATAATATTCTTATTAATTAATTAATTAATAATTTTACTATTATTATTTGTTCAAGATAAATTATTGTTAATATTAGTAATTAATAACCATAATAATTTGGAAATAAATATTAATCTTCCTTTGGGCCAATTAAATATCTACTCGAAAAAGTATACACACAACCATCTAACATCCTTCACGAACAATCTACACAAGAGAGGTTACTTTGGCAACATCTTGCTTCAATTAATCATTTAGAATGAGAGACCAACTTAATTCCTTAGTGTCATAATACTTGAATGAAATAATTGATTAACACCGAAATTTAATTGAGTTTGCACGAATTGAGCCGAGGCTCGCTTGAGTTTGAAGCTGCGAGGTTCGACTTGAGTTTGAACTGCGAGGTTCGACTTGAGTTTGAACTGCGAGGTTCGACTTGAGTTCGACTGCGAGGTTCGACTTGAGTTCGACTGCGAGGTTCGACTTGAGTTTGAATCATGAGGTTCGACTTGAGTTTGAACTGCGAGGTTCGACTTGAGTTGACTGCGAGGTTCGACTTGAGTTTGAAGCTGGGAGTTCGACTTAAGCGAATCGAAATTGGGAATTGGCGAAGTTCGGCGAAGCAAACGAGGTTCGCTAAAATATGAGGTTCGCCAAGTGAACACAAGGTTCGACCGAATGAACACGAGGTTCGCCAAAGTGAACACAAGGTTCGTGAATGAACACGAGGTTCGCCAAAGTGAACACAAGGTTATTGAATGAACACGAGGTTCGCCAAAGTCGCGAGGTTCGCCAAAAGCGAGTTCGCCAAAATGAACGAGGTTCGCCAAAAGCGAGGTTCGCCAAAATGAACCGAGGTTCGCCAAAACGAGGTTCGCCAAAATGAACCGAGGTTCGCCAAAAGCGAGGTTCGCTAAAAGCGAGGTTCGCCAAAATGAACCTCGAACCTCGTCGAACTCTGGGAACCCTTAGGGTTTAGATCGAGCAATCCAAGCCGCTTAGGCTTTTGAACCCATTAGATTTATTCGTGATGGTCTGCCGCCACACAAAACCAAATTTTTAAAAAACTCAATCCAGATCAAACCTTATATTAATTTTCTAAAATCATAGAAAATTTAACCAAAAATCGAAAACGAAAAGTTACCGCTGTTCACCGCAAAAAATTTTACCGTTCATCGCTAATTATTTCATTTATCGTTCATCCAACATAAATTACTGTTCATCCGAGATCAAACCTTTCTTGTTCATCAGAAAAAACTTTCTTGTTCATCGGACTAAAACATTTCTTGTTTATCAGAACCAAAAAATCAGAAAAAGATTTGATCTTTATTCATAAATCCACAGAAAAATCATAGAAACTCAAAAATCTCTAAGAGTTAATCAAGAGGCTCGATACCACTTGTAAGATCTTTAATAAGATCTTGATTACCTCAAAGAGATTGATAAAAAACTAAAGCGAATTATACACGAATCCATGGTTTGGATCTTGAGTGGATTGATGGATCTTCTAATCTTAGGGCTTCTTCTCTTCCTTAGATCTCTTTTGAGATGGGGTAAAAAGATGAAATTCTTGTGTTAACCCTAGATTAGGGACCATAACCATATATATAGGTGTTGCACTTTTACAATTTGGCCCCTCATCAAATTGTAATTACAACACAGTATCTGCACATTTAGCCCATGACAATATATAAATACCGATAACCCAACTTAATTGATCACTTTAGTGGGTTTCCTTAAGTGATAGATTTACACATTAATTTAACATATGTGCCTACAAATAGATTTAATTAGATTTAAATCTATGAGACATCTCTAAACAACTTTTTATAATTTTTGTCACAATAAGACATATTGCGAAATATACTATTTGACTACTACTCGAACCATAACAGTTTAACATTTAAAAAATATTATACTAAAGGATTTTTGTATAACGATATAATGGCTTTTAAGGGCTAAATTATTAAATTGGTGTTTTTAGTAACACTATCTTATCGGTTTAGTTTTTTTTTCCTCCGGTGGCTTTTGGTATTAAAAGTCCACTAGTATGTAATAAGGTATTAATTGTTTACTGCCAATGAAAATCTAGCAAAAGGTATCACGAGCTTGTACATGACCCTTTTTAAAAAACTTAATTGTTGAGATGACATGGACGTGATGATGTGGCAAAAGCTGTTAGGGTATTTTAAATTGAGTAATAGATTCAAATTTTAGGACACAATTTGGGCTCAAATTCAACTTAGGGTTTTTGAAGGAGAGGAACACATGGGAAAATTGATTAGGCAAACCTTTTTTTTAAATGTTTAATTGTTGAGATGGCATGGACGTGATGATGTGGCAAATGTCGTTAGGGTATTTTAAATTGAGTAATAGATTCAGAACTTAGGATAAAATTTGGGCTCAAATTCAACTTAGGGTTTCTGAAAGGGAAGAACACATGGGAAAATTGATGAGGCACATCTATGTTTGAGCAATTAAAGCTATCCCAGCATTATGTCATCTTCAAGCTGTCGGTCAAGGGCAACTCTTATTTTATCTGTGTTATATCAGCAATACGCCACCTAAACCCCTGCCCACGCCACATAAACACAGCCATATTTGTATTCTAATTCTCTTCAAATTTAATCGTGTGAGGTCATATGCAATTTTGTTGCTAATTTTTTCACTGACGGCGATGAAGCCAAATTGTAAATTTAATGGCCTTTTAATGTCAAAAAGTTACTGGAGCAACAAAATATCAAATTGGATTGATTGCACTTAAATATCCTATAATTTTCCATACTTTGCACTTATATACCCTTGTTTGTCTTTGGCAGCACTTAAATATCATCACTTGTTTTGGTAGCACTTATATACCCTAAAGTACTTAAAACTTGCACTTAAATACCCTTAGGATGAAAACTAAAGGGTATTTAAGTG
>CM022704.1:54986283-55059690 GCA_012295165.1 Asparagus setaceus | reverse complement strand
CATCATAATTTCCCCATCAAATTCCTTGGCGGTGGGACTACAAATTTTACGGTACATTACCAAAATCCCCTCTTGATTCCTCCTATGAACAAGAGGCCCACTCAAATAGTAGGCGGTTAAACTGAAGAAGTAATCTCTACCACGTAGTTAAATGTAAAGAATCCAAATCTGAGTTAAAATAACCTGGAAATCCTAGCAGCTAAAAAATGCAAGGCAAAAGCTTTTAGAACTTTATATGGAGAAAAATACCTTTGTCTACATGATGCAATTCTTCCATCTCCTCGCAACAACCTTGTAATTTTCTCTCAAATAAACCTACAATTAAGAGCATGTTTGTCTACTACTTATTTTTGACACCTTATAAGCTATTTATTACTTATTTTCCATAACACTTATAAGCCCTGTTTGACAAAAGATTAAGGAGGAGGGATTAAAGAGAATGGTTACAATAGTTAGCCTATTTGTTAATCCGAATGGTTAAAATTTTTCATCCGTTAGATTAGTTTATTTTAATCCTTGTTTGGGTCGAAAGTTGTTTCCATTGTAAAACTTGAGAAAATTACACTTTTGGTTCTCGCCAAAGAAATTTAAATAACTCTCTCACAAACTCAATGTAAGACGCTACACGCGTAGATCTCCTGCTTTTGTGGGTCTTTGCTCGTGTCGGACGCCAGACCGTGGACCAACCGAAACATCGTCGAATCGATGGGGTTTAGTTGATGCTTTAAAGGAAACAAGAACTTAAGCAAATATCTTAGCAAGGTAAGATATCTACTCTTCTCAAGAATAAGTCAAAGCTTAAACTCGAGGAATCTCTCGTGTGGATCGTGTTCTTGAACTCCGAAGCTTGATTGACATTTCTTCGATAAATACCCCGCCCAAGTGGACGTAGGAGGGTATTTATAGTCTTTGGGAACGTGTCTGGAGAAACACAAGTGTTATAAGTGCTTGACATTTATAGCAGCTGGGCGCCGAAGCCGCTCTCGCCAGTACCGCCGCCACCGGCGTATTAGCTACCACGGGCCGGTAATATGGGCTACCTCGCTAATCGGCGAGGCGTTGTCGCCCCTCCACCGTTGTAACGGTTTCACGCTTTTAGGCACGATTAAATGCTCCTAAAATCACTTAGTGGGCGATTGTAAAACCGCCCATTAAAGTATTCGAACGTTTCTCCGCTGATAAGGTCAAGTGGGCCCCATCGCATTGATTTAGACCCTTCAAGAGCTCGCTTCGTGTATTCTCTTCGGTGTTACTTTGGCGAGATTAAGTGCCTCGCCTATATGAGACACATCAAGGTGTCTCGCCAGAAGCAGGCACAAACAAGTGTCTCGCCGTGGCGAGGACAACAAGTGTCTCGCTAATAGCGAGACACAAACAAGTGTCTCGCACTGCATGGAGACACAATCTTCCCATGTGTTGACTTCTTGAGATTTCCGACGTTGTCCTTCGATCTTCTCATAATTTAGTCGATTTGAGGTTCTTCGCCAATTTTGATGCCTACAGATACCTCCAAAGTTTTCGAATTCTCCTCGTATTTTATCGAGAGGTCGGAATACTTTGGATAAGATGCTTGCTTCGTTCAACGTTGAACTTTGTAGAAGAGGCCCTGTTTTGCCGCCAAACCTCGGGTAAGCGATGTCGCTATCCATATTCCGAGTTCAATAACCTGCATTTGTATTTGAATGGATTGAAATGTCGAAGTCCATTTTGGACTAATCATCTTCATCTTGAAGGCCTGAAAGTTTGACCAGATAGGAATTTTGAGACAATCCTAACCGCCGAAGGTTTGATCGCCATCTAGAAGTGGACCTCTCGCTCATGGAAGGAATCGAGAGGGATTTTGACCGGTCCTAACTGTAGGAAGGTTTGACCAGATAGGAATTTTGAGACAATCCTAACTGCCTAAGGTTTGATCGCAATCTAGAAGTGGACCTCGCTCATGGAAGGAATCGAGAGGGAATTTGACCGTGGTCCTAACTGTAGGAAGGTTTGACCAAGATAGGAATTTTGAGACAATCCTAATCGTAGGAAGGTTTGATCGCTCAATCTAGAAAGTGGACCTCCTTCATGGATTATCCACCCCAACTTTCTTTGCAAAACCACGCATTCATTTAGAATAGTTTATACTCATATTCCTATGGAGTAAGAAGGAGAAGCAGCTTAACCTCTTGTACTCATCGAGGATGGTATCATTCGGCTTATTTCGGCGCAAGACACGGCCACCAAGGCTTGGATGATGGCCTTGAGAGCTAAGCAATCCTTAGTAGGATGGAGGATCCTCCTGGCACGCATTTATTTAGGGTCCGAAGTCTTGTCACCTCCCCGATTTATAATAGGTGGCAACTTAATTTTGTTGTTATCAAGGAGGTGTTTGAAGATGATCGAACTTCTTCGCCTCTGAAAGAGTATGTCCTGTGGATTTCTGATTTAGAAGCTTTTTACGGTCGTTGTTGCGACGCTTGACTAACAGTGCCACAAGATGCCTTTCCTCTATTACGAGAGGAAAAATTTACTGAGGGGTCACCCACCTCTTCGATCTTCTCATAATTTAGTCGATTTGAGGTTCTTCGCCAATTTTGATGCCTACAGATATTCCCTCCAAAGTTTTCGAATTCTCCGTATTTTATCGAGAGGTCCGGATACTTTGGATAAGATGCTTCGCTCGCTCAACGCTGAACTTTGTAGAAGAGGCCCGTGTTTTGCTTCAGCCAAACCCCGGTAAGCGCATGTCGCTATCCATATTCCAGTTCAATAATCTGCATTTGTATTTGAATGGATTGAAATGTCGAAGTCCATTTTGGACTAATCATCTTCATCTTGAAGGCCTGAAAGTTTGACCAGATAGGAATTTTGAGACAATCCTAACCGCCGAAGGTTTGATCGCCATCTAGAAGTGGACCTCTCGCTCATGGAAGGAATCGAGAGGGATTTTGACCGGTCCTAACTGTAGGAAGGTTTGACCAGATAGGAATTTTGAGACAATCCTAACTGCCTAAGGTTTGATCGTCAATCTAGAAGTGGACCTCTGCTCATGGAAGGAATCGAGGGGATTTTGACCGGTCCTAACTGTAGGAAGGTTTGACCAGATAGGAATTTTGAGACAATCCTAACCGGCCTGGTTTGATCGCCAATCTAGAAGTGGACCTCTCGCTCATGGAAGGAATCGAGAGGGAATTTGACCGTGGTCCCAACAGTAGGAAGGTTTGACCAAGATAGGAATTTTGAGACAATCCTAACCGGCGGAAGGTTTGATCGCTCAATCTAGAAAGTGGACCTCTCTTCATGGATTATCCACCCCAACTTTCTTTGCAAACCGGGCATTCATTTAGAATAGTTTATACTCATATTCCTATTGGAGTAAGAAGGAGAAGCGCTTAACCTCTTGTACTCATCGGAGGATGGTATCATTCGGCTATTTCTACGCTAAGACGCCGGCACCAAGGCTTGGATGATGGCCTTGAGAGCTAAGCAATCCTTAGTAGGATGGAGGATCCTCCGTACGAAATGACAAGATGGTCCGTCTCTTGTCACCTCCCGATTTATAATAGGTGGCAACTTAATTTTGTTGTTATCAAGGAGGTGTTTGAAGATGATCGAACTTCTTCGCCTCCGAAGAGTATGTCCGTGGATCGATTTAGAAGCTTTTTTGGTCGTTGTTGGGCGACGCTTGACTAACAGCATCAGATGCCTTTCCTCTATTACGAGAGGAAAATTTTTTCGAGGGTCACCACCTTTTCGCTTCTTTCTTCCTTTTGAGGAAACGTTGGCTTGTTCTCCTCAGATTTTCAGATCTTTCCATGTAGTTGATCTACTTTATGACTTCCAACAATTCTATAGAAAGATTGTTGTGGCAAGTCTTCAATATGAACTCTTCAAGAATTGATCTCGCAATTCACACTTTATTATGAAGCGCTTAACGAAACAAATAATCGCCTCCACTCTTTTCCTCGCCATCCAAGAGGGTTCCAATCGAGACTTCTCGTGTCACATCGAAAAAGTTGTTGAGGAACAAGCTTTCTATATCATTCCAACAGTTGATGCTACGGCCTTGAGTCTTCGATACCAATCGGCGTTCAAGGGTACCAACGAATGACCGATCATCAAAGGCTCATTTCCGAGATCACCCCAAATGTGATTTGAAGTAAATCGATGTTGTGTAGGTGACCTCTCCCCAAATGGCTGAAGTTGATCAAATTGAATTTCATGGTAAGGAATTGAATCCCACTCTAGGATGATACCTGGACACGGATTTACCCTTTGACTTCAAAGACATGATTTTTTATCTTCAAGCTCTTTCATCCTCGCCATCATCCCCCTCGCTTTTGGATTACTTCCAATAGGAAGAATTGGACCATTTCCACCTTGAGCACCGTGATGCTTTCTTGGAGGTTGATCAGTAAATGTGTTCATCAATCTCCAATCGCTGCCTTCAATATTATGGGCATTACGTGGGTAACTCCACCTTGTTGACTGGATTCGTGGTGTTGATCGGACCCGTGTTGTTGTGCAACCGTATGGGTTTGCAACTCCTCATCCGCATGGCTAGCTCCATCTCGCTCTCATTTCGCCTTAAGCTCTTCTCTTTGCTTGGCTAAGGCTTTTGTAGCATTTGAGCCGTGACATCGGAGTAATTGCAAAGCTTCTAGGATGGCGACCAACACTTGACATTGTGTCATCGGAAGCTATCGAATTGATGTCGAAGCTTCACATCGATGACTCTCCCTCATGCATCCTTCTATAGTCGGCGCTGTAGCTCGCAATTGTAACCGGACATTCTCTCGAGAAATCGAGACCCAACCTTTCCTCCGTGAGGAAATCGATCTCGTGATCCGTCAGCCGTCCTTTCCTTTGTTCACCATGTTGATAGTCACTTCGAAACTCATCAAATTGATGGATGATCTCTTTCTTCTTCGATGTCGCCTTGATCGTGGCTTTAGATCTTCCGCTGTCGGCTGCGGGAAAGCCGCTCAATCATCAAGCTCTTTGTGGGTGAGCGCTCGACTCGTAATCGTGCACATCCCGATAACAACGCCTTAATCAATTTTGCACATGAGCAAGAACAATCTATTTCGCCGATCGCCCTTCTTCGTGTGTTACACCCCTACCGATGATGTGGTGGGTTATTGCAAATAACATTTCCACCCCCGATGTAACTTGGTTCTTGGATCGAGGACAAGTCGCCTTTTGGGGCATCGACTATTGGAAGTTGCTTTTGATGAATAATAAGCGCTGATCGGTGACTTTAATCACACGCTTCGCTTTGTCTTTATCGCCAGACTCACGGACCCTTAGGGATACTCAAACGAGACGCTTAACGGAACTCTTTTAGTTTGGTATGCCGATGGCTCTCGGACATTTCAACATCATTGGAATTTGGGTACGACCCCCAACCTGTTGTTTAGGAATCGGGTGACCCAAATGTTCCATTACGGTGTTTTGGCTTTAGTTCTCGATGGTGGACAAGGCATCGAACACCGAAATCGAAGGCTTCGCTGATGGATTTCCGACTTAACGCTGATACCTCACCGAGAAGTGGAAGAAAGGGGCTAAAAGTCAATTTTTAATAAGATGGAGGATCATCATTTTGGTAGTTGATCGCTCATAAGGCCAGATACACAATGCTCGCCAGTTGGCGAGGTACCGATCATTACCGGGCGCGAGGCGCTACAATGCTCTGCTGAAGGTTGTTGGCAGGCACTCTTGAGCCGATTTTGATGTCGATTTCGGACCCAAATCTTGCGATTTTGAGTCGACTCGTTGATTTCGACTCGCGTTTGCTAATAATGGCACGTGATATCGAAAGCAACGCGGCACGGCGCTTTAAGGCCCTTCCTTGTCAATCGGTCCTTTTGACGAACCCATTCTTCCTGGGAGTAGTATCGAAAAATGTTTATTGATTGAATGAATGTATTACAATCAAATTCTCGACATGCAGGAAGAGGAGGTTGATTTGACCTCTTTGTATGGGTTCTGTGGCGAGAGGATGCTTCACTCGATGCTCGAAGAGGTTGCTTCCCGCGACAATCGTGACCGTTGGATGATCTAGAGGTTGTTGAAGAGGTTCTTGATCTCTCTTGGGCACACAAGTGTTGATCTAAAAGTTCTCAAACTTTTCTTTCCTCCGCCGCTACTCTTTCTTTGTTGGGCTTTCAACTATTTATATGGGCTTGAGGGGTGTAATCGACTATTGTCACTCATATGAGGGTTAATGACCCTTCCCATCGCGAGCCGCACCAACGCCAAAGTCGTTCAATGGCCTCGTGTTTGCTACATGCGGCGCGGCTGCTGATTGTCGACCGCTATCAACGAACGCCGGCCGCAAGAATAACGCGGAACCTCGCCGACCATCGATGCCGCGGGCGAAGCCTCGCCCCATGACTGCCGAGCTCCTTTTGAGCAGTCTTGTTCAAGCTTGCATTGGTCTAGCTTCGTTGAGTGTTGAGGTTCACCGCCGTAGCGTAACCTCGGTTGAATGTCGAGCTCGGCGCTGGCGAGCCTCGCTGATTGTCGAGCTCGCTACGGCAGCCTCGTCAATGTTGAGCTCGTTGCTTGGCGAAGCCTCCGTCTGAACGTCGAAGCTCATGAAGCCTCGTCAATGTCGAGCCTTTCGCCGCTATGAAGCTCGCTCAGCCGCCATGGCAGCTCGCTGACAATGTCGAGCTCGCCATTAACTCGCTGAATGTCGAGCCCGGCTGCTATGGCTTTATCAATACAGCTCGGCCGCCACGCGTCGAGCTCGCTTTGGCGAAGCCGTCTGTCGAAATTACCGCTATGGCCTCGCCAATGTCGAAGCTCGCTGCTTTAATGGTGAAGCCATCGTCGAAGCTCACGCTGGCGAGCCTCGGGCTTCATGTCGAGCCTCTCGCTGCCATGAGCCTGCGTCATTTAAGAACAGTCGTAACTTTCAAACCGTACGCCGAATTAGACGAATTATATATGGAAATCGACCATCTCGATGACGGAGCCAATTGCCCAGTCCAGCCTTTTGGTTTGAGAGATATCAGCATTTCTGTCTATTTTGTAAAGTCGAACATCCGTGTAAACTTAACCTTTAGGGCCCCGACTCCACCTCGATGGACTCTTAAGCTCTTTTGCTCATTCCGAAGTTGCTGTGTAAGGATTAAGGCAATTTTTACGCCAGGAGTGTTGACGGATTGAGGTTGAATCTTGTCCACTATTCATTATGAAGATTGAGAATAAAGTGGAAATTTTAGTACAGTTTCAGTTTATGATAATTAAACAGTAAGATATTAGAAGTCTAATAACTATTAAAATCTTAGATTAAAACTGGACAAAGTAAAGACAAAAAGGAACTATATTATTTGTAACCAATATTGCATATGTAAAGGACTCCTTTTTATATACATAGCTTGTCATTGATTCAATACAAGAAATAAAATGGGTTCGAATGTAACCTTCACAAAATTACTTCATTATAACTTGAAAAGTATTGGTCATTAACCAACTAAATCCCAAAATATTAACTATTTCACATATACCGAAATTATTAGTAAAGATAAAACTAGTAAAATGTATATGTGGCTTTAATAATGTTTATTAACCTATTTGACTCATTTATATTGCAAAATCTCAAAAGGGTATGACAGAGATGCATGAAGAGTAGTTTGGTTGGAGAAATTCTTAATAAGTGCTAATAGCACATGGTAAGGAAACTAAATTTTAAATATAAATTCATGAGAAATTCCAAATATAAAATTTGCTATGAATCACACAATCCTCTATCCAAATCCTTATGAGGTTGAAATTAGTCCAAACTCCAAATCATGCATGTCTCAATCAAAAGGATTCTTCATGGTTAGCTCACCAATCAAGCGAGGAAGATATCCAACTTCGTCAAATATTTGTCACCTTATTATTGTCTTGAAAAACCTAATCAATGACTATATGAAATGGGAGGAAAATGCTTTATTTAAAATGGAAAAAGCTTTCAGATAGAGTTAGGTGAGAGAGATGTCGAGATATTCATGTGTATTAATGCATAGTCTTCATATTAGTTGAGGCTGGTGTAGCAACCACATTGTGTTGCCTCCAATTTAGAGAGCCCTAGATTAACTCTTGAAATAGAATAAAGACTTAACTGATGATAATGTAATTTTTGGAAATTAGTGTATTGACTTCACATTTTTTAAAAGAAAAATATTGATGATGAATTTTAAATATGAATTTGATTGTTACGATAGCACATTCATTATTCTGAAGCGGGACAGTACAAAGTGAATTTAACTAAGACACAACATTATTTATTTTTTCCTTTAGAATTTTTCTAATTTCGGATTTGTTTTCTATCTACAATGGCTGGACAGCATTTTCAAATTAATACACAAAGATACGTGATACGGAGATTATAATGGTATAAATACTACTCATTACAATCACTATATGTATGCAGCTGTAATGATGCGCAGAGACCACAATCCATATGGTAAAATAAGGTAACTATAAATAAACATCTTAAATATTATAAAAAGTTGGGTATGATGGGTATGAGATAACAACTCATTTTGCTAAATAAGCTACCAAGAGATATAGTGGTAATGTCCACACCTTTTGATGTGACTAGTAAGATGGGCCTCACCACTTGACTATCTCTTGGTAGCTCATTTTATAAAATAAGCTGTCATCTAATGCCCATTATTTCCTTATAAAAAGTAAGATGATATTATATGATTAGATGCCATGGTATATAAACTCATTGAATTTTAGGAGAATTTTAGCTACATGTAGTGGTGGGAGCTCTACACTTTCACAGACAATTGATGCATCACTGGCCAGACCTGCATTTGTATTGTTTAAATTTCTTCTTTGAGACAAAATTAATATGATGGAATCAAATGTTAGTAACTTTCATAACTTAGTCCCTTCCTTTTATTGCTTGGCGCCATAATTCTTTCATAATCATAATTTATAACAGTTCGATAATCATTCTGCGGCTCTGCGGCGTGTGTGTCAGTGGGCTTGAATCAATTTTAGTCGTGAGCCCACATCGATATTTTGGGCCGGTTACTTGTTGGTAGCTGATTCTTTACAGGTAGAAAGCCTTCATACATATTAGTTGGGCCTCGTATATGAAGAGGGAGTTATGGGCCTATTTCTGTGCTAAATATAGGAAACTCTGCTCCTATTTATTCATGGCTCTGCATGAGGATTTCATTAATCCTGAATATTGATTGTAGTTTGACTTATTCTTTTATGCAACAACTATTCTTTTTTTTTTTGGGCCGTTTTTGTTATGAATTGCACAATTTGATGATCACGTTTCGTCCACCCTAACTTAAAATCCTGGCTTCGTCTTGAGTGCACAACATAATTATCTATTTAGGATATTGTCTTGTACACTTGGTAAATTACAACGAAAAATAAAAAAGCCCATAAGGAAGACAACAAAATAAGCCCGTTCGAGGATATAATGTTACACAGCAAACATTTTACTCAAGCTCTTCTACTTTATCCTTCTCCAAATGGGGTGACCTTGTGGCTTGTTCCATTCTGATCTTTCATGTTTCATTATTTCCGTATTAGGTATTTAATGGATATTGGATTTGGGTGCAGATTTGAGTGGTGCGGATAAGGGATTTGACACGTGTGCTCAATACTCATCTGTGATTATATTCATCTGTTCAGATTTTCACTAGAACATTGTTTGCGCTCTTTCTTATTAGGCTTAATTGCACTTAAATACCCTATAGTTTCTACTTAGCCCTTGTCTACCCTCAATTGTATTTGGCAACACTTATATACCCTAAAATTTTAAAACTTGCACTTTAATATCTTTAGTTAAGAATTTTCTTTTGAAAAATTCCCATGCGATACTCACATTCTAATTTTAGAACACTTAACTCTTAATTTTGTTAAATTTATTGTTAAACATATCATAGTTTTATTCTAAAATAAAATTAAGGTAGGTTTAAAATCAAATTATTATAGTTTCAATGATAAGTTTAACAAAATTAAGGGTAAAAAGTTCAAAATTAGCATGCGAGTGTCACATGATAATTTTTAAGGAAAATTATCGCTTTATAACGAGGATATTTCGGTCGCCTTTAAAAACCTAACAATCTTGGCTATATAACTGGCGAAAAAAGGGTATATAAGTGCAAAGTAGGGAAGCTATAGGGTACTTAAGTGCAATTAAGCTTATATTGACTATTAATTTTAAGATTTATATTGAAACATCTATGGCTAGGTAGTAAATAAAACACCCATTGCAAGCGATCCTGACAGTTGAGAGGTTTCAATATTACTCTCTCAGATCTTGGATTCAATTCAGGCTAGGCTATAATAAAAAATTAGTAAATAAAACTACGTACATGTTTCGATAATATTGGGATTTCTTCTGCCCTTTAACGGGGTTTGCAACCATACTGGGCCTAGTTGGCTGTATCTTAACAACCCAACACCATTCGTATCACGATCAATTCCATGTACGTAAGAAAAACCTACGACATAAAGACCCCAATTATAAGCACATTCCATCCACCGAAATCCAATAATTATCCCCAACAAGCCCACACACCTACAAATTCCTGGGGCCCATAATATCTCACATCACCCTATTGGACTTTCACGGGATGGTGGAATCCTTTGTGGGCATCCACGTAAACAAATGCACAGAATCTACGATAATTAATTTGGACCCAGCCCAATAGTTGTTTCTAATAGTTGAACATAACTTTTCTTGCCTCCCGAAAGCAGCCAAAATCCCTCCATTACTATTATTTATACCTGCGGTGGCTGATGGCAGAGGAAAAGTACCTCAATAATGTAGTAATAAAGTTTACTTACAGTAAAAGGTTTTCATCTCGCTCGCATCAGGATATAGTCTATGGAGAGAGGGGGAAAAAAGAAAAAAAGAAAGTGACGAACAAACATTTGACCGATTGGTGGCTCAGAACAAACGAGCACAGTGTGTTTAATTAGAAGCAGTTGGCGAATTATAAGATTATTTACAATATTATTTACAACATCATGCAGTTCCAAATTATACTATTTGCTTTTAAAAGCGTTCGAAAAGACGTTTGTATTAGAATCTTGATGTAACTGAAACCGCATGAGACTCCAATTACTTCTAACTAAATACAGGTTTATTTGATTCGTTATCTCTCAAGACAGCTATACAAGTTCCTCACACGCTATTTGTTATGTTACTACTAAAACAATAGTATTTGCATTCCTTAGGGTGCGTTTGCTAAGACCGGATCAAAATTGACCTTGTTTTTTTAAGTCATATTATTGAATTAACTGGTTATTTTCTAAACCATCCCTCCTATGGACCAATTGTAATCTACTTTAGGATAAAATTAGATCAGGATTGGCATTAGCTCAGTTTTAAAGATTTTGCCAAAAATGCCCTTAGTTGTTGTTGAAATCTAGTATACTTTTACTTTGCATCTATACACAGACATCACATATGTACATTTTATAATTAATTAATTCAGCTAAGTGGCTTATCACTGAGATGTGTACTGAGACGGATTCTAAAGTTCTGTCAAGCACGTACTATCCATATACAAGAAATTTATATTGGCCCGGTTAAATATAGATGAGACAAAATGCAATATATCGGTTTTAAAATGCTAAAGTAGTGAAGTTTGATTGAATAAATGATAAGAAATAAGATTGGTCAAAATCTAAGTACTCGAAGTGTGATTTTATCACAAGAATTGCCGCATTCTTCATTTGAGGTTCTTAAAATCCACTACATCAAAACTTCAAAATTACGGTAACGTCAAGATGATAATTTTGCTCTAACTGCAGTCTTTAGTTAGTTGAACATGCAGTCTTTTTATCGATTGAAACTTAAGACTACTTGGTGATGATATCTTTTATCTTCGAAGACTGAGGGCTAAAATTTTATACCGGGAGAGATGAGAGTGAAAGAGGATCGCTCCTTAAAGGAAGTGGCATGGACATCAAAGCCTAATGTGATAAGAAATTACAGGTTATGAGCACTTGCATATGCGGGGAAGTACTTGACCCATGTCAATGAAAAATTGCCCCCCTGTGAAGCACATGGCTGAGTCAGTCTGCAGGGGTGTCGCTGGCTCAACTCAAGTAGGAGGCCACATAACATACACAACAAAGCATGCACGCAGCAGAGATCCCAATGCAATTAGGCTCCAAACCCCAAACCCTACTTGTGCTCTCCATGTCGCTTCACTGCTCATATTTAACTGAGTTTAACTCCAGACATTAAAAGGAGTGCAAAAGAATATCGGAGTCTGCCAATGTATCTGTATCCAAATATAAACATATAATAGAATATTTTGGTCTGTATCTGAAATATCCACATAAATGTTAGTCAGACGGTTATAATTATTTTAATTTTTAGATTAATTAATTTAAAAGTAATTTTAATGATCAAGATATCTAATCTTAGCTTTTAGAATAACAAACATATTAATAAACTCTCTTGTATCATATGAACTAGAATTTTCGATATTATCGATTTTCTCATATTTATTTTGTATTTGTATATGTATATGCATGTTTATGCGTGTATATATATATATATATATTCAATTTTACGGATATGAGTATGAGTTTTACTTACTTGAGACATATTTGTATCATGATTGGTAAGTGGATCTGAATGTGATAAATATCATATCTAAGTATATTCAACTGTTTGCACCACTAGCAGATATGATCTCCTCTATGAGATTGCAAGCCACTTAGACATTTTAGACTATTTTTTATATTTTGCATTCTTTAACCTTCAATATTTTATATTTCTCCCTTGCTTGAGATATCGTGTAGAAATCATGTGAAGATAAATCATTTCGTGTTTTCAGTTTAATCGGAAAAGACTAACTTATTCTATAAATTCACCAAAACTTTAAAGGTTGTGAGTGCAAGAGGTTTATATATTTTTGACTTATGCCTTCTACACATTGAGAGTCCTTTTATCCAATATGAACTGTGATATCATGGCAAAGACCAAGCCACTACATCAAAATTACGAATTGTGATGAGAGTTTAGGATTATATATTTATATTCTTAACCCTTGGAAGGGAGAAATTCATACTGAAAATAATACAAGAAATATAATTGGGATGGACAATTGAATACAATTGAATTTCAGAGTGTGTAACTGCTCATGATAAAATAATTTAGAGAATATAAGGGTTATTTATCATAGTACAAAGGGTGTTTATGCAATTAACCATATTTAGTTTTGTGCTCTTCATGCCCATAGAAAGCCCATAGAAAAACAACATCCCCAACAAATGGACAATTTCACAGCGAAAAATGAGATACAATAATATAATTGGGACCATAGGTTTGTTAATGATGTCTTTGTCTCTTCCTTAGTCTTCTTACACCATTTATTTTCTTCTCTAGAGGCTTTTACCGCTCAAACTCTCTCTATTGGATCACTATTGTTGCCAGGGTCTTCACATGCCTTCGCAATCCCAAGTTGGTCCCATTGAGCTTAATCCAGGCTGGACCCTGGCTATATCTTGCCAATCCTAGTTGCTAATGCTGTTAGGCTTGAAAGAGACTAGAGAGTATCTTTGTTTTCCACTCAACAAGACTACTATCAAGAAAAGATCTTTCTTAATCAAGAAAGAGTACGTTCATGGACAATATTTGTGATGCCAAGTCATTATTAACTTATTTTAAAATTTTTAAATGCCATAGATGAAGAACATATGTTTTGGTAGAGCATGGACAGTTGTTATATTTCACTTTAAAAAGGCAAAAAATTACCAAATGGGGGTTTTTTTTTTTCCCCAACACATGCTTACCAGTTTGATAGGCTTAATTACACTTAAATATCCTATAGTTTCAACTATGTTGCACGTATATACCCTCACTTGTTTTTGGCAGCACTTACATACCTTAGGATTTTTAAATCTTTCAGTTATGTACCCTCACTTGTTTATGGAAGCACTTATATACCCTAGAATTTTTAAAATTTGCACTTAAATACCCTTTAGTTTTCATCCTAAGGGTATTTAAGTGCAAGTTTTAAGTACTTTAGGGTATATAAGTGCTACCAAAACAAGTGATGATATTATATGATTAGATGCCATGGTATATAAACTCATTGAATTTTAGGAGAATTTTAGCTACATGTAGTGGTGGGAGCTCTACACTTTCACAGACAATTGATGCATCACTGGCCAGACCTGCATTTGTATTGTTTAAATTTCTTCTTTGAGACAAAATTAATATGATGGAATCAAATGTTAGTAACTTTCATAACTTAGTCCCTTCCTTTTATTGCTTGGCGCCATAATTCTTTCATAATCATAATTTATAACAGTTCGATAATCATTCTGCGGCTCTGCGGCGTGTGTGTCAGTGGGCTTGAATCAATTTTAGTCGTGAGCCCACATCGATATTTTGGGCCGGTTACTTGTTGGTAGCTGATTCTTTACAGGTAGAAAGCCTTCATACATATTAGTTGGGCCTCGTATATGAAGAGGGAGTTATGGGCCTATTTCTGTGCTAAATATAGGAAACTCTGCTCCTATTTATTCATGGCTCTGCATGAGGATTTCATTAATCCTGAATATTGATTGTAGTTTGACTTATTCTTTTATGCAACAACTATTCTTTTTTTTGGGCCGTTTTTGTTATGAATTGCACAATTTGATGATCACGTTTCGTCCACCCTAACTTAAAATCCTGGCTTCGTCTTGAGTGCACAACATAATTATCTATTTAGGATATTGTCTTGTACACTTGGTAAATTACAACGAAAAATAAAAAGCCCATAAGGAAGACAACAAAATAAGCCCGTTCGAGGATATAATGTTACACAGCAAACATTTTACTCAAGCTCTTCTACTTTATCCTTCTCCAAATGGGGTGACCTTGTGGCTTGTTCCATTCTGATCTTTCATGTTTCATTATTTCCGTATTAGGTATTTAATGGATATTGGATTTGGGTGCAGATTTGAGTGGTGCGGATAAGGGATTTGACACGTGTGCTCAATACTCATCTGTGATTATATTCATCTGTTCAGATTTTCACTAGAACATTGTTTGCGCTCTTTCTTATTAGGCTTAATTGCACTTAAATACCCTATAGTTTCTACTTAGCCCTTGTCTACCCTCAATTGTATTTGGCAACACTTATATACCCTAAAATTTTAAAACTTGCACTTTAATATCTTTAGTTAAGAATTTTCTTTTGAAAAATTCCCATGCGATACTCACATTCTAATTTTAGAACACTTAACTCTTAATTTTGTTAAATTTATTGTTAAACATATCATAGTTTTATTCTAAAATAAAATTAAGGTAGGTTTAAAATCAAATTATTATAGTTTCAATGATAAGTTTAACAAAATTAAGGGTAAAAAGTTCAAAATTAGCATGCGAGTGTCACATGATAATTTTTAAGGAAAATTATCGCTTTATAACGAGGATATTTCGGTCGCCTTTAAAAACCTAACAATCTTGGCTATATAACTGGCGAAAAAAGGGTATATAAGTGCAAAGTAGGGGAAGCTATAGGGTACTTAAGTGCAATTAAGCTTATATTGACTATTAATTTTAAGATTTATATTGAAACATCTATGGCTAGGTAGTAAATAAAACACCCATTGCAAGCGATCCTGACAGTTGAGAGGTTTCAATATTACTCTCTCAGATCTTGGATTCAATTCAGGCTAGGCTATAATAAAAAATTAGTAAATAAAACTACGTACATGTTTCGATAATATTGGGATTTCTTCTGCCCTTTAACGGGGTTTGCAACCATACTGGGCCTAGTTGGCTGTATCTTAACAACCCAACACCATTCGTATCACGATCAATTCCATGTACGTAAGAAAAACCTACGACATAAAGACCCCAATTATAAGCACATTCCATCCACCGAAATCCAATAATTATCCCCAACAAGCCCACACACCTACAAATTCCTGGGGCCCATAATATCTCACATCACCCTATTGGACTTTCACGGGATGGTGGAATCCTTTGTGGGCATCCACGTAAACAAATGCACAGAATCTACGATAATTAATTTGGACCCAGCCCAATAGTTGTTTCTAATAGTTGAACATAACTTTTCTTGCCTCCCGAAAGCAGCCAAAATCCCTCCATTACTATTATTTATACCTGCGGTGGCTGATGGCAGAGGAAAAGTACCTCAATAATGTAGTAATAAAGTTTACTTACAGTAAAAAGGTTTTCATCTCGCTCGCATCAGGATATAGTCTATGGAGAGAGGGGGAAAAAAGAAAAAAAGAAAGTGACGAACAAACATTTGACCGATTGGTGGCTCAGAACAAACGAGCACAGTGTGTTTAATTAGAAGCAGTTGGCGAATTATAAGATTATTTACAATATTATTTACAACATCATGCAGTTCCAAATTATACTATTTGCTTTTAAAAGCGTTCGAAAAGACGTTTGTATTAGAATCTTGATGTAACTGAAACCGCATGAGACTCCAATTACTTCTAACTAAATACAGGTTTATTTGATTCGTTATCTCTCAAGACAGCTATACAAGTTCCTCACACGCTATTTGTTATGTTACTACTAAAACAATAGTATTTGCATTCCTTAGGGTGCGTTTGCTAAGACCGGATCAAAATTGACCTTGTTTTTTTAAGTCATATTATTGAATTAACTGGTTATTTTCTAAACCATCCCTCCTATGGACCAATTGTAATCTACTTTAGGATAAAATTAGATCAGGATTGGCATTAGCTCAGTTTTAAAGATTTTGCCAAAAATGCCCTTAGTTGTTGTTGAAATCTAGTATACTTTTACTTTGCATCTATACACAGACATCACATATGTACATTTTATAATTAATTAATTCAGCTAAGTGGCTTATCACTGAGATGTGTACTGAGACGGATTCTAAAGTTCTGTCAAGCACGTACTATCCATATACAAGAAATTTATATTGGCCCGGTTAAATATAGATGAGACAAAATGCAATATATCGGTTTTAAAATGCTAAAGTAGTGAAGTTTGATTGAATAAATGATAAGAAATAAGATTGGTCAAAATCTAAGTACTCGAAGTGTGATTTTATCACAAGAATTGCCGCATTCTTCATTTGAGGTTCTTAAAATCCACTACATCAAAACTTCAAAATTACGGTAACGTCAAGATGATAATTTTGCTCTAACTGCAGTCTTTAGTTAGTTGAACATGCAGTCTTTTTATCGATTGAAACTTAAGACTACTTGGTGATGATATCTTTTATCTTCGAAGACTGAGGGCTAAAATTTTATACCGGGAGAGATGAGAGTGAAAGAGGATCGCTCCTTAAAGGAAGTGGCATGGACATCAAAGCCTAATGTGATAAGAAATTACAGGTTATGAGCACTTGCATATGCGGGGAAGTACTTGACCCATGTCAATGAAAAATTGCCCCCTGTGAAGCACATGGCTGAGTCAGTCTGCAGGGGTGTCGCTGGCTCAACTCAAGTAGGAGGCCACATAACATACACAACACAAGCATGCACGCAGCAGAGATCCCAATGCAATTAGGCTCCAAACCCCAAACCCTACTTGTGCTCTCCATGTCGCTTCACTGCTCATATTTAACTGAGTTTAACTCCAGACATTAAAAGGAGTGCAAAAGAATATCGGAGTCTGCCAATGTATCTGTATCCAAATATAAACATATAATAGAATATTTTGGTCTGTATCTGAAATATCCACATAAATGTTAGTCAGACGGTTATAATTATTTTAATTTTTAGATTAATTAATTTAAAAGTAATTTTAATGATCAAGATATCTAATCTTAGCTTTTAGAATAACAAACATATTAATAAACTCTCTTGTATCATATGAACTAGAATTTTCGATATTATCGATTTTCTCATATTTATTTTGTATTTGTATATGTATATGCATGTTTATGCGTGTATATATATATATATATATTCAATTTTACGGATATGAGTATGAGTTTTACTTACTTGAGACATATTTGTATCATGATTGGTAAGTGGATCTGAATGTGATAAATATCATATCTAAGTATATTCAACTGTTTGCACCACTAGCAGATATGATCTCCTCTATGAGATTGCAAGCCACTTAGACATTTTAGACTATTTTTTATATTTTGCATTCTTTAACCTTCAATATTTTATATTTCTCCCTTGCTTGAGATATCGTGTAGAAATCATGTGAAGATAAATCATTTCGTGTTTTCAGTTTAATCGGAAAAGACTAACTTATTCTATAAATTCACCAAAACTTTAAAGGTTGTGAGTGCAAGAGGTTTATATATTTTTGACTTATGCCTTCTACACATTGAGAGTCCTTTTATCCAATATGAACTGTGATATCATGGCAAAGACCAAGCCACTACATCAAAATTACGAATTGTGATGAGAGTTTAGGATTATATATTTATATTCTTAACCCTTGGAAGGGAGAAATTCATACTGAAAATAATACAAGAAATATAATTGGGATGGACAATTGAATACAATTGAATTTCAGAGTGTGTAACTGCTCATGATAAAATAATTTAGAGAATATAAGGGTTATTTATCATAGTACAAAGGGTGTTTATGCAATTAACCATATTTAGTTTTGTGCTCTTCATGCCCATAGAAAGCCCATAGAAAAACAACATCCCCAACAAATGGACAATTTCACAGCGAAAAATGAGATACAATAATATAATTGGGACCATAGGTTTGTTAATGATGTCTTTGTCTCTTCCTTAGTCTTCTTACACCATTTATTTTCTTCTCTAGAGGCTTTTACCGCTCAAACTCTCTCTATTGGATCACTATTGTTGCCAGGGTCTTCACATGCCTTCGCAATCCCAAGTTGGTCCCATTGAGCTTAATCCAGGCTGGACCCTGGCTATATCTTGCCAATCCTAGTTGCTAATGCTGTTAGGCTTGAAAGAGACTAGAGAGTATCTTTGTTTTCCACTCAACAAGACTACTATCAAGAAAAGATCTTTCTTAATCAAGAAAGAGTACGTTCATGGACAATATTTGTGATGCCAAGTCATTATTAACTTATTTTAAAATTTTTAAATGCCATAGATGAAGAACATATGTTTTGGTAGAGCATGGACAGTTGTTATATTTCACTTTAAAAGGCAAAAATTACCAAATGGGGTTTTTTCCCCAACACATGCTTACCAGTTTGATAGGCTTAATTACACTTAAATATCCTATAGTTTCAACTATGTTGCACGTATATACCCTCACTTGTTTTTGGCAGCACTTACATACCTTAGGATTTTTAAATCTTTCAGTTATGTACCCTCACTTGTTTATGGAAGCACTTATATACCTAAATTTTTAAAATTTGCACTTAAATACCCTTTAGTTTTCATCCTAAGGGTATTTAAGTGCAAGTTTTAAGTACTTTAGGGTATATAAGTGCTACCAAAACAAGTGATGATATTAAGTGCTGCCAAAGACAAACAAGGGTATATAAGTGCAAAGTATGGAAAATTATAGGATATTTAAGTGCAATCAATCCAATTTGATATTTTGTTGCTCCAGTAACTTTTTGACATTAAAAGGCCATTAAATTTACAATTTGGCTTCATCGCCGTCAGTGAAAAATTAGCAACAAAATTGCATATGACCTCACACGATTAAATTTGAAGAGAATTAGAATACAAATATGGCGTGTTTATGTGGCGTGGGCAGGGGTTTAGGTGGCGTATTGCTGATATAACACAGATAAAATAAGAGTTGCCCTTGACCGACAGCTTGAAGATGACATAATGCTGGGATAGCTTTAATTGCTCAAACATAGATGTGCCTCATCAATTTTCCCATGTGTTCTTCCCTTTCAGAAACCCTAAGTTGAATTTGAGCCCAAATTTTATCCTAAGTTCTGAATCTATTACTCAATTTAAAATACCCTAACGACATTTGCCACATCATCACGTCCATGCCATCTCAACAATTAAACATTTAAAAAAAAGGTTTGCCTAATCAATTTTCCCATGTGTTCCTCTCCTTCAAAAACCCTAAGTTGAATTTGAGCCCAAATTGTGTCCTAAAATTTGAATCTATTACTCAATTTAAAATACCCTAACAGCTTTTGCCACATCATCACGTCCATGTCATCTCAACAATTAAGTTTTTTTTAAAAAAGGGTCATGTACAAGCTCGTGATACCTTTTGCGCTAGATTTTCATTGGCAGTAAACAATTAATACCTTATTACATACTAGTGGACTTTTAATACCAAAAGCCACCGGAGAAAAAAAACTAAACCGATAAGATAGTGTTACTAAAAACACCAATTTAATAATTTAGCCCTTAAAAGCCATTATATCGTTATACAAAAATCCTTTAGTATAATATTTTTTAAATGTTAAACTGTTATGGTTCGAGTAGTAGTCAAATAGTATATTTCGCAATATGTCTTATTGTGACAAAAATTATAAAAAGTTGTTTAGAGATGTCTTGTTAGATTTAAATCTCAAAACTCAATGTGACGCTACACGCCAGATCTCCGCTTTTTGTGGGTCTTTGCCGCGTCGGGACGTAACTGTGGACCACCGAAAGCGCCATCGTCGAATCGATGGGGTTTAGTTGATGCTTGGCAAAGGAAACAAGAACTTAAGCAAATATCTTAGCAAGGTAAGATATCTACTCTTCTCAAGAATAAGTCAAAGCTTAAACTCGAGGAATCTCCGTGGATCGTGTTCTTGAACTCCCAGCTTGGATTTGATTGTCCCTTTCGATAAATTCCACCCCCAAGTGGACGTAGGAGGGTATTTATAGTCTTTGGGAACGTTCTCCGGAGAAACACAAGTGTTATAAGTGCTTGACATTTATAGTTAGCGCTGGCACCGAAGCCGCCGCCAAGCCGCTTTCACCGGGCGAGGCGACGGTCGCCGGGCGCGGAGGTAATATGGGTCGCTAATCGGCGAGGCAAGCGTCGCCTCCTCCGTTGTAACGGTTTCGCCGCTTTTAGGCACGATTAAATGCTCCTAAAATCACTTAGTATGATTTTCACCGCGGTAACCGCCCATTAAAGTATCTCAACGCTTTCTCCGATAAGGTCAAGGGCCCCATCACATTGATTTAGACCCTTCAAGAGCTCGCTTCAGATTGGTGTCGCCTTTGGCGGACATAGTGTTCTCGCCTATAGCGAGACACATCAAGGTGTCTCGCCAGAGCGAGACAACAAGTGTCTCGCTAATAGCGAGAACAACGTGTCTCGCAGATCAGAAGACACAATCTTCCCATGTGTTGATTCTTGAGATTTCGACGACGTTGTCCTTCGATCTTCTCATAATTTAGTCGTATTTGAGGTTCTTCAGCAATTTTTGATGCCTACAATCCTTTTGATCATATTTTGTGTTTGGAATAAAAATGATTTTGATCATTTTTTATAAACAGAGGGTTATCTCTTAATCCATCTAAATAAGTGGATTAGTAAACCCCTCGTTTTGAGGGGTTAACTCATTGTAACTCCTCTAGAGAGGGTTGTAAACCCTTTTATTATTTTATGTGTGTGGAGAATTATAAGGGGTTAACTTAGCTTACACCCTCTGCAATTTTTTTTGTGTTTGGCAGCCTAAAGAGGGTTTAACTCTCCTTAACCCCTTACTTAACACTTTGCCAAACGAAGCCATAAGGATCTAAAAAAAAGGAAAGTGTTTAGTAAATAACCCCTTAACTTATAAGAATATGTGTATAGTTATGTGTTTAGTAAATCAATTACTTATAAGGTTATAATAACGCCAAAAGGTCATGGTGTTGAATCTAATATTTTGATTGACAAATTAAATTTATATTAATCAGATAATTATTAATGGTAAATATATAAATTACTTAACAAAGTAATTAACAAAAATTAATGAATTGACAATAACAGAAATATTTAAGTAAAATATTTTATGTTTCACACTAATTTGTTATTAAAATTACTAATATTAAGAGTAATTATTTAATTTCATGTAAATCAAATATTATTATTGGCAAAATTTAATTAATAATTAATTGTTTCAAAATTATATATATATATATATATATATATATATATATATATATATATATATATATATATATATATATATATATATATATATATATATATATATATATAACGTCATTTTTCACTATTAGTTACTAATCTTGAGATTAATTGATTAATTTCAGATTATTCAAATAATAATTATTTGTAAATTTATTAATTAGTTAAATTTTATTTAATAAAATATTTTTTATAATAAATCATATTTAATTAATATATATTTCCAAATTATTATGGTTATTAATTACTAATATTAACAATAATTTATCTTGAACAAATAATAATAGTAAAATTATTAATTAATTAATTAATAAGAATATTATTACACAGTAAGAAAATATATAACTTAAATATATTTTATATGTCACATTATTTGTGGTTATTAATTAGTTTAGACTAATTAATTATTTTTACATTATTTAAATAATTACTCTTAGTAAATAATTAATTAATTATTTAAAAGTTATTTACATAATAATAAATATATTTCATTTAATATATTATATTATCACATTATTTGAAGTTACAAGTTACTAATACTAAGATTAAAATTAATTTCACAGTAATTGTATAATAATTAGTCATGAAATAATTAATTAATTATATAATTAATTAACTAAAATAGTAATTTATAATAAGAAATAATTTAATTAAAATTTATATTACATATGTTATTATCTATGGCAATTAATTATTAGTATTGAGACTAATTAACTAATTGTATATTAATTAATAAAATTATTAATTAATTAATTAATTAATTAAAAATATTATTTCACTCAATAACGATGAGGAACATGAGAAAGGCTGGAGAATTGAATGAAGATTTTGGAGGATAATGTTGTCTTTTCACATCAATAAATAAAATTACTTATAAGTAGGAAGAAATAAGTTGGGGCTTCCCAACTTATTTTTTCGGTACTTATAAGTTAAAAATAAGTATATCATAAGTAAACCCTTACCAAACATAATCTTGCTAACTTATAAGTATCTTTTACTTATAAGTATGTCACCAAACATGATCTAATTTGCATTGCAAGTAGACCATGAGGCAATACCATAGTATAAAGAATTTCATATTCTAAAGTTGCCCCTTGTTTGCGCATTTGCTTTTTTTTTTTTTTTTTTGTTCTAAATTTGTGATTATATGGAAATATTTGGTAAGGTTTGGTTTTGAGGTTAGATAAGTTCTTGACCTACTTTTAGCTTCTTCCTCCCTCTGTCATCTTTTATTATTATTATTATTATTATTATTATTACTTTTGCATTTACAAAACAACTAGTATTGATTTATAGAGGTCATTATAACTACATATTATGTTTCCTTGTTTTTCAGTGATTCCTAGCTTACCGTTATCTATCCTATTTCTCCATATTTCTCTGGGGAGCTTTCACTTTCATTTGACTCTACTAAATAATAGGGAAAATGTTTGAAAATCCTAAGACTTCATGTCTGGGGAGCTTTCACTTTCATTTGACTCTACTAAAGAATAGGGGAAAAGTTTGAAAATCGTAAGACTTCATGTCTGGTATCTCATATATATATATATATATATATATATATATATATATATATATATATATATATATATATATATATATATATATATATAAGCTGGTTGGTGAGCTCAAATCTTATCATGAGCTACACTAATTGACTCATTATATTCATGATCGATATCGTACATCTTATTCAAAATACCACCAAATGGGCATGGTGAAATTTTCATGTAGTTTTGAGTCTTATAGAATAGGAATTAAACTAGTTTAATATTTTGATTTTTTAGACAGCTTAAGAGCCGTCGCGTTTGCATATGGATAAAATAATGATTAAAATTTTCTAAACGATACAGTTTTTCCTACATATAGACCATGTGGATTGTTAATCAGGATGGATGATGCCGATCATCGTATCGCGTAGCCTATTAAGTTTGCTCACGATAATAATCTCATTCCACCATCTCATTTCATCACTTTCATATATATCTCATTTTACCACTTTCATTCATATATATATATATATATATATATTGAAAAATGGAACTTGGTACCAAGTTCCTCAAATGAACTGGTAGTGATGTGGACAATTCTAAAATTTCACACACGTAACTTTAAAAAATAATTCTTTCTCTCTCCTCCTCGAATGCAGGGCTGGAATGTGTCAATATCACTATCACAAAACTCGGCACTTCATTTCTCCATATTCATATATATATATATATATATATATATATATATATATATATATATATATATATATATATATATATATATATATATATATATATATATATATATATATATATATAGAGAGAGAGAGAGAGAGAGCAAGTCTGAAACTTAAGTTGATAAAGAATATCCACCAACTTTTCTATCCATTGATGTTGCCTTGGGATCCGTGAAAGATATAAAGCCCACTTTGAGATTTGTGCATCTTGATTTCACTGGATCTCAAGGCAAGATGAGTGGTTAGAAAAGTTGGTGCACCACTATTCATTATGAACTTAAGTTCATAGGAGCCTTACTATATATATATATATATATATATATATATATATATATATATATATATATATATATATATATATATATATATATATATATATATATATATATATATATATATATATATATATATATATATATATATATATATATATATATATATATAGCAGTTCTATGATCTTAAGTTTATATGAATATATGCACCTTTTTATCCACTCATCTTGTCTTGAGATTTGTGATGCACAAATCTCAAAGTGGGCTTTATATCTTTCACGGATCCCAAAGTAAGATAAGTGGTTAGAAAAGTTGGTGCACCACTATTCATTATGAGAGATTGAGAGAATAAAGTGGAAATTTTAGTACGTTTCAGTTTATGATAATTAAACAGTAAGATATTAGAAGTCTAATAACTATTAAAATCTTAGATTAAAACTGGACAAAGTAAAGACAAAAAGGAACTATATTATTTGTAACCAATATTGCATATGTAAAGGACTCCTTTTTATATACATAGGTTGTCATTGATTCAATACAAGAAATAAAATGGGTTCGAATGTAACCTTCACAAAATTACTTCATTATAACTTGAAAAGTATTGGTCATTAACCAACTAAATCCCAAAATATTAACTATTTCACATATACCGAAATTATTAGTAAAGATAAAACTAGTAAAATGTATATGTGGCTTTAATAATGTTTATTAACCTATTTGACTCATTTATATTGCAAAATCTCAAAAGGGTATGACAGAGATGCATGAAGAGTAGTTTGGTTGGAGAAATTCTTAATAAGTGCTAATAGCACATGGTAAGGAAACTAAATTTTAAATATAAATTCATGAGAAATTCCAAATATAAAATTTGCTATGAATCACACAATCCTCTATCCAAATCCTTATGAGGTTGAAATTAGTCCAAACTCCAAATCATGCATGTCTCAATCAAAAGGATTCTTCATGGTTAGCTCACCAATCAAGCGAGGAAGATATCCAACTTCGTCAAATATTTGTCACCTTATTATTGTCTTGAAAAAACCTAATCAATGACTATATGAAATGGGAGGGAAAATGCTTTATTTAAAATGGAAAGAAGCTTTCAGATAGAGTTAGGTGAGAGAGATGTCGAGATATTCATGTGTATTAATGCATAGTCTTCATATTAGTTGAGGCTGGTGTAGCAACCACATTGTGTTGCCTCCAATTTAGAGAGCCCCTAGATTAACTCTTGAAATAGAATAAAGACTTAACTGATGATAATGTAATTTTTGGAAATTAGTGTATTGACTTCACATTTTTTTAAAAGAAAAATATTGATGATGAATTTTAAATATGAATTTGATTGTTACGATAGCACATTCATTATTCTGAAGCGGGACAGTACAAAGTGAATTTAACTAAGACACAACATTATTTATTTTTTTCCTTTAGAATTTTTCTAATTTCGGGTTTGTTTTCTATCTACAATGGCTGGACAGCATTTTCAAATTAATACACAAAGATACGTGATACGGAGATTATAATGGTATAAATACTACTCATTACAATCACTATATGTATGCAGCTGTAATGATGCGCAGAGACCACAATCCATATGGTAAAATAAGGTAACTATAAATAAACATCTTAAATATTATAAAAGTTGGGTATGATGGGTATGAGATAACAACTCATTTCATAAATGTCACCAAGAGATATAGTGGAATGCCCACACCTTTGATGTGACTAGTAAGATAGCCTCACCACTGACTATCTCTTGTAGCTATTTTATAAAATGTTCGCCATCTAATGCCCATTATTTCCTTATAAAAGTAAGATGATATTATATGATTAGATGCCATGGTATATAAACTCATTGAATTTTAGGAGAATTTTAGCTACATGTAGTGGTGGGAGCTCTACACTTTCACAGACAATTGATGCATCACTGGCCAGACCTGCATTTGTATTGTTTAAATTTCTTCTTTGAGACAAAATTAATATGATGGAATCAAATGTTAGTAACTTTCATAACTTAGTCCCTTCCTTTTATTGCTTGGCGCCATAATTCTTTCATAATCATAATTTATAACAGTTCGATAATCATTCTGCGGCTCTGCGGCGTGTGTGTCAGTGGGCTTGAATCAATTTTAGTCGTGAGCCCACATCGATATTTTGGGCCGGTTACTTGTTGGTAGCTGATTCTTTACAGGTAGAAAGCCTTCATACATATTAGTTGGGCCTCGTATATGAAGAGGGAGTTATGGGCCTATTTCTGTGCTAAATATAGGAAACTCTGCTCCTATTTATTCATGGCTCTGCATGAGGATTTCATTAATCCTGAATATTGACTGTAGTTTGACTTATTCTTTTATGCAACAACTATTCTTTTTTTTTTGGGCCGTTTTTGTTATAAATTGCACAATTTGATGATCACGTTTCGTCCACCCTAACTTAAAAGAAGCCTTGAGTGCACAACATAATTATCTATTTAGGATATTGTCTTGTACACTTGGTAAATTACAACGAAAAATAAAAAAGCCCATAAGGAAGACAACAAAATAAGCCCGTTCGAGGATATAATGTTACACAGCAAACATTTTTACTCAAGCTCTTCTACTTTATCCTTCTCCAAATGGGGTGACCTTGTGGCTTGTTCCATTCTGATCTTTCATGTTTCATTATTTCCGTATTAGGTATTTAATGGATATTGGATTTGGGTGCAGATTTGAGTGGTGCGGATAAGGGATTTGACACGTGTGCTCAATACTCATCTGTGATTATATTCATCTGTTCAGATTTTCACTAGAACATTGTTTGCGCTCTTTCTTATTAGGCTTAATTGCACTTAAATACCCTATAGTTTCCCTTACTTCGCCCTTGTCTACCCTCAATTGTATTTGGCAACACTTATATACCCTAAAATTTTTAAAACTTGCACTTTAATATCTTTAGTTAAGAATTTTCTTTTGAAAAAATTCCCATGCGATACTCACATTCTAATTTTAGAACACTTAACTTTTAATTTTGTTAAATTTATTGTTAAACATATCATAGTTTTATTCTAAAATAAAATTAAGGTAGGTTTAAAATCAAATTATTATAGTTTCAATGATAAGTTTAACAAAATTAAGGGTAAAAAAGTTCAAAAATTAGCATGCGAGTGTCACATGAGAATTTTTTAAGGAAAATTATCGCTTTTGCATAACTGAGGATATTTCAGTGCAGCTTTTAAAAACCTAACAATACTGGCTATATAACTGCTGGCAAAAAAGGGTATATAAGTGCAAAGTAGGGGAAGCTATAGGGTACTTAAGTGCAATTAAGCATATATTGACTATTAATTTTAAGATTTATATTGAAACATCTATGGCTAGGTAGTAAATAAAACACCCATTGCAAGCGATCCTGACAGTTGAGAGGTTTCAATATTACTCTCACAGTCTTGGATTCAATTCTGAACTAGGCTATAATAAAAAAAAATTAGTAAATAAAACTACGTACATGTTTCGATAATATTGGGATTTCTTCTGCCCTTTAACGGGGTTTGCAACCATACTGGGCCTAGTTGGCTGTATCTTAACAACCCAACACCATTCGTATCACGATCAATTCCATGTACGTAAGAAAAACCTACGACATAAAGACCCCAATTATAAGCACATTCCATCCACCGAAATCCAATAATTATCCCCAACAAGCCCACACACCCTACAAATTCCTGGGGCCCATAATATCTCACATCACCCTATTGGACTTTCACGGGATGGTGGAATCCTTTGTGGGCATCCACGTAAACAAATGCGCAGAATCTACGATAATTAATTTGGACCCAGCCCAATAGTTGTTTCTAATAGTTGAACATAACTTTTCTTGCCTCCCGAAAGCAGCCAAAATCCTTCCATTACTATTATTTATACCTGCGGTGGCTGATGGCAGAGGAAAAGTACCTCAATAATGTAGTAATAAAGTTTACTTACAGTAAAAAGGTTTTCATCTCGCTCGCATCAGGATATAGTCTATGGAGAGAGGGGGAAAAAAAGAAAAAAAAAAAAGAAAGAGTGACGAACAAACATTTGACCGATTGGTGGCTCAGAACAAACGAGCACAGTGTGTTTAATTAGAAGCAGTTGGCGAATTATAAGATTATTTACAATATTATTTACAACATCATGCAGTTCCAAATTATACTATTTGCTTTTAAAAGCGTTCGAAAAGACGTTTGTATTAGAATCTTGATGTAACTGAAACCGCATGAGACTCCAATTACTTCTAACTAAATACAGGTTTATTTGATTCGTTATCTCTCAAGACAGCTATACAAGTTCCTCACACGCTATTTGTTATGTTACTACTAAAACAATAGTATTTGCATTCCTTAGGGTGCGTTTGCTAAGACCGGATCAAAATTGACCTTGTTTTTAAGTCATATTATTGAATTAACTGGTTATTTTCTAAACCATCCCTCCTATGGACCAATTGTAATCTACTTTAGGATAAAATTAGATCAGGATTGGCATTAGCTCAGTTTTAAAGATTTTGCCAAAAATGCCCTTAGTTGTTGTTGAAATCTAGTATACTTTTACTTTGCATCTATACACAGACATCACATATGTACATTTTATAATTAATTAATTCAGCTAAGTGGCTTATCACTGAGATGTGTACTGAGACGGATTCTAAAGTTCTGTCAAGCACGTACTATCCATATACAAGAAATTTATATTGGCCCGGTTAAATATAGATGAGACAAAATGCAATATATCGGTTTTAAAATGCTAAAGTAGTGAAGTTTGATTGAATAAATGATAAGAAATAAGATTGGTCAAAATCTAAGTACTCGAGAAGTGTGATTTTATCACAAGAATTGCCGCATTCTTCATTTGAGGTTCTTAAAATCCACTCTATTGCATCAAAACTTCAAAATTACGGTAAACGTCAAGATGATAATTTTGCACTCTAACATGCAGTCTTTAGTTAGTTGAACATGCAGTCTTTTTATCGATTGAAACTTAAGACTACTTGGTGATGATATCTTTTATCTTCGAAGACTGAGGGCTAAAATTTTATACCGGGAGAGATGAGAGTGAAAGAGGATCGCTCCTTAAAGGAAGTGGCATGGACATCAAAGCCTAATGTGATAAGAAATTACAGGTTATGAGCACTTGCATATGCGGGGAAGTACTTGACCCATGTCAATGAAAAATTGCCCCCCTGTGAAGCACATGGCTGAGTCAGTCTGCAGGGGTGTCGCTGGCTCAACTCAAGTAGGAGGCCACATAACATACACAACCCAAGCATGCACTCAGCAGAGATCCCAATGCAATTAGGCTCCAAACCCCAAACCCTACTTGTGCTCTCCATGTCGCTTCACTGCTCATATTTAACTGAGTTTAACTCCAGACATTAAAAGGAGTGCAAAAGAATATCGGAGTCTGCCAATGTATCTGTATCCAAATATAAACATATAATAGAATATTTTGATCTGTATCTGAAATATCCAGATATATGTTAGTCAGACGGTTATAATTATTTTAATTTTTAGATTAATTAATTTAAAATTAATTTTAATAATCAAGATATCTAATCTTAGCTTTTAGAATAACAAACATATTAATAAACTCTCTGTATCATATGAACTAGAATTTTCTCGATATTATCGATTTTCTCATATTTATTTTGTACTTGTATATGTATATGCATGTTTATGCGTATATATATATATATATATTCAATTTTAACGGATATGAGTATGAGTTTTACTTACTGAGACATATTTGTATCTGTGATTGGTAAGTGGATACGAATGTGATAAATATCATATCTAAGCCATATTCGAACTGTTTGCACCACTAGCAGATATGATCTCCTCTATGAGATTGCAAGCCACTTAGACATTTTAGACTATTTTTTTATATTTTGCATTCTTTAACCTTCAATATTTTATATTTCTCCCGCTTGCTTGAGATATCGTGTAGAAATCATGTGAAGATAAATCATTTCGTGTTTTCAGTTTAATCGGAAAAGACTAACTTATTCTATAAATTCACCAAAGCTTTAAAGGTTGTGAGTGCAAGAGGTTTATATATTTTTTGACTTATGCCTTCTACACATTGAGAGTCCTTTTATCCAATATGAACCGTGATATCATGGCAAAAGACCAAGCCACGACATCAAAATTACGGAATTGTGATGAGAGTTTAGGATTATATATTTATATTCTTAACCCTTGGAAAAGGGAGAAATTCATACTGAAAATAATACAAGAAATATAAGTGGGATGGACAATTGAATACAATTGAATTTCAGAGTGTGTAACTGCTCATGATAAAATAATTTAGAGAATATAAGGGGTTATTTATCATAGTACCAAGGGTGTTTATGCAATTAACCATATTTAGTTTTGTGCTCTTCATGCCCATAGAAAGCCCATAGAAAAACAACATCCCCAACAAATGGACAATTTCACAGCGAAAAATGAGATACAATAATATAATTGGGACCATAGGTTTGTTAATGATGTCTTTGTCTCTTCCTTAGTCTTCTTACACCATTTATTTTCTTCTCTAGAGGCTTTTACCGCTCAAACTCTCTCTATTGGATCACTATTGTTGCCAGGGTCTTCACATGCCTTCGCAATCCCAAGTTGGTCCCATTGAGCTTAATCCAGGCTGGACCCTGGCTATATCTTGCCAATCCTAGTTGCTAATGCTGTTAGGCTTGAAAGAGACTAGAGAGTATCTTTGTTTTCCACTCAACAAGACTACTATCAAGAAAAGATCTTTCTTAATCAAGAAAGAGTACGTTCATGGACAATATTTGTGATGCCAAGTCATTATTAACTTATTTTAAAATTTTTAAATGCCATAGATGAAGAACATATGTTTTCGTAGAGCATGGACAGTTGTTATATTTCACTTTAAAAAGGCAAAAAATTACCAAATGGGGTTTTTTTTTTCCCAACACATGCTTACCAGTTTGATAGGCTTAATTACACTTAAATATCCTATAGTTTCAATTATGTTGCACGATATACCCTCACTTGTTTTTGGCAACACTTACATACCTTAGGATTTTAAATCTTTCACTTATGTATCCTCACTTGTTTATGGAAGCACTTATATACCCTAAAATTTTTAAAATTTGCACTTAAATACCCTTTAGTTTTCATCCTAAGGGTATTTAAGTGCAAGTTTTAAGTACTTTAGGGTATATAAGTGCTACCAAAACAAGTGATGGTATTTAAGTGCTGCCAAAGACAAACAAGGGTATATAAGTGCAAAGTATGGAAAATTATAGGATATTTAAGTGCAATCAATCCAATTTGATATTTTGTTGCTCCAATAACTTTTTGACATTAAAAGGCCATTAAATTTACAATTTGGCTTCATCGTCGTCAGTGAAAAAATTAGCAACAAAATTGCATATGACCTCACACGATTAAATTTGAAGAGAATTAGAATACAAATATGGCTGTGTTTATGTGGCGTGGGCAGGGGTTTAGATGGCGTATTGTTGATATAACACAGATCAAATAAGAGTTGCCCTTGACCGAGAGCTTGAAGATGACATAATGCTGGGATAGCTTTAATTGCTCAAACATAGATGTGCCTCATCAATTTTCCCATGTGTTCTTCCCTTTCAGAAACCCTAAGTTGAATTTGAGCCCAAATTTTATCCTAAGTTCTGAATCTATTACTCAATTTAAAATACCCTAACGACATTTGCCACATCATCACGTCCATGCCATCTCAACAATTAAACATTTAAAAAAAGGTTTGCCTAATCAATTTTCCCATGTGTTCCTCTCCTTCAAAAACCCTAAGTTGAATTTGAGCCCAAATTGTGTCCTAAAATTTGAATCTATTACTCAATTTAAAATACCCTAACAGCTTTTGCCACATCATCACGTCCATGTCATCTCAACAATTAAGTTTTTTAAAAGGGTCATGTACAAGCTTGTGATACCTTTTGCGCTAGATTTTCATTGGCAGTAAACAATTAATACCTTATATTACATACTAGTGGACTTTTAATACCAAAAGTCACCGGAGAAAAAAAACTAAACCGATAAGATAGTGTTACTAAAAACACCAATTTAATAATTTAGCCACTTAAAAGTCATTATATCGTTATACAAAATCCTTTAGTATAATATTTTTAAATATTAAACTGTTATGGTTCGAGCAGTAGTCAAATAGTATATTTCGCAATATGTCTTATTGTGACAAAAATTATAAAAAGTTGTTTAGAGATGTCTTGACTCCTCACTTTATAAATGGATAAATTATCGATTGGTATTTTTATTCACCCATTTCAATCAATTTAGTATTTTTACTAGCTTTAGTGAAATTTTGGTATTTTTTCAAAATCAAATGGGCAGTTAGATCTAGAACTTTGCCGCCAGTTTAAAAAAAAAATGCAAAACCTCATGTGATAGCTATTAGTGTTATCTTATTCATGAGGAAAATGCAAGAAAATTGTTTGACACATTGGTATAAGAATAATAACTATGCCCAAGTTTATGCAAGAATGTTTAGTGCATCATAAAAAAGAAACGTTTAGGACAAAGAACATGAGGGCATGATATTACCTCTAAATATAGTAAAAAGAAAGTTTGGGAGGCCAAAGAATACTAGGAGGAAAGAGATTTCACAATTTCTTTTTTTTTTTTTGCCTGTGGGAAAGTTTTGAATCTAATTGCACATTTGGCTCAGAAAAAATAGTAAAGCATCGCTAGAGTATAACATCGCCAGAGCTAGAAAAATACCAAACTAGTAAGATGAATATAAAAAAAATATCAATCTAATAATTTAGACTTTATAAATTAACAAATAAAGTCACATCAGCGGCAAATGCATGGGACTATCTGCACTCAGTGAAGCACTGAAGCTCTAACTTGCACTTGACCAAGTTATATCACTGGTAGATTTAAGTATGCAATTTTAATGTGCTCCGTCTTTTGAACCTTAATCCATACTAATAGAGTCTCAAAGCAAACGGGGCATCATAAAAACCCATCAAAATGCAGGCAGTGATATCAATTTGTTTGGTTGAAAACGCTCATTAATTATATTTCTCAAAAAGGATTAATCTTATTTGAGTCTTAAGTCTGAACACATTTAATCGCATGTACATCTAATTACTTGTTTGGATGTGAAACTAAATCTTATCTCATGACTTTGCAAAATTAAACTCACACATTAAACTAAATGAAAGTGAGATATATACCGCTAACAATATGCATTTTTTAGAAAATTTCTAACAATAAGATTATTGATAACAAACCTAGACATCACAATCTATGTAAAACCAAAAGACCCTCATATTATGTCCGTACTCAATTATATGACATGTCTTAAACTTAAGTCCTGGTTTATGTGCAACTAGTTACCATAAGCTATAACTACGGGTAACTAAGTACTATTAAATTAATTACTGTTCGCGTTATAAACTTATGTTTACCAGTTTATTGGGTACATATTTGCAAACTTGCAGATTTGGTACTTTTATGGGGCCCAATTACATAATGTATACCACGATCAAGTATTGAGTGATAATAGGAAGAAACCTACCCTATCAGTGCCTATCACCTCTCACCTTTGTTCTGCTGAATCCTTCCATGCTTTCAGGGGCAGTTTGTGTAAGGGTGGAAAACTCAGAACTCAACCTACTCTTTCCATTTTAAATCCATAGTTTGATCATTGGAATTTCAAAACTTGAGATAACTCAGCGATTCAGTTTTTGCTGTCTGGATCTTGCCACGCTGTAAGAGCTATATGGCGATCCTTTTATTTCTTGCACCAACAAGTACATACTTTGATTGTTTTTACGTTTTGTTATTAGTAGAGAGCACCTACTAACAATTATGATTCACTCTTGTTAATTATCATCGTATCCTTTGAATTATATTTGCTCTTGATCTTTAGTTTTCTAGACATAACAAAACACATATCCAGTAAATATTAAATTGGTTAGACCGAAGATTAATGATGTCTTTAATGTCGATATCCAACTGAATAATTATGATTCATTTCAAATATAAGTATGATGATACCCCCATGAATTATACTCATTGTCATATTGTATCCAGATTCCAGAACAAATCATAATAACAGAGTCTCTCAATTGATGGGTGTTGGGTGCAATTTCTTGGTTTATTTTGTTGGAAGATAAAGAGAATCCCCAAAGTGATGGGATTTTTGTCTCTTGTCAAGGACTTGTGTCAACGGGTCGGATCTAAGAAAAGAAAAATAATTTAATCCGATTAGTTGTGCAAACTATGATCTCAATTGTCTGTATCTATATACAGATCTAAATCCTTCCGCAGGCTATAAACTACTATTTCTGGATGTCAGCCAGTAGTTTTGAGAACTAAACTAAGCCCTCCATGTGACAATAATGGCTTCTAGCAGATACAAGATATGTGTTATAATAATGCTATAAAGTTGCCTATGTGAAACAAAAACAGAGAGTTCAGGGAACTTGATATTAAAATTTTCTATTAAGGAACCATTCATTTATAAATAGCTAACGTATTTATGTACGTTGAGCAACGGTTTCATCGACGACGGTATATAGAAGCATCATCAAAGGAGTAGTACATCATAAAATACAAATTAAAGATGGTATACTTCATAGGAAGTTTCATTGGAAATACATAAAAAACAATTAAACATGTACTAATCAAGGAGATCATCATGATTCCGACTATATGTTTATTGAATGAAGGCCATATTCCCTGTTGAGCCTCGGATACCCTCTGGCGTCTAGTTTCATTTATTGTTTAGTATTAACTAAACCAAGCGCAATTGTAAGTTAACTTCTCACTTAGACGAAGAAAAAAATGAGGTCTATAGAAATTTAGAACTTCTTATTATGATTAAGGACTAAGTTATCATGTCTTATAATATCATAGTAGTAATCTCAAGTGTGTTGCCTATCCTTGTTGCGAAAAGTATTTATTGCTCACTTGCCCAAATGCAGGTAAGAGCCCCCGCAATTTTATTTGAGCGAATACATCCTAAATCCTGAGTGAACTTTTTTAACCCTCTTAAGAGCTTTTAAAATAAAAACTCATCCTAACATCTATCCGCATTTTGGCAAATATTACACTAGACTCATCTGCACCAATAAAACTCTAGGAGGTCTATCCGCTTGGGCCACGGTACAAGGGACGTACCCTCAAATAAACCCTTTTAAGAATATTTTTGTCCTAATTTAAATAAGAAAGTTTTTATAAACTAAAATCAATAATGGAATCCAAATTACACCGAGAACAAAACAGGGAAGAAAAACATTCATGAATCTTAGAGCTGCTGGCTACACGATAGAAGCTACTTAAAAGTCTAAAGCCCGCAAAAAGGTTGAAACAATCAATTATTATCGCTCCCGAGCCACCCGAAACTTTTCGGTCCGATTTGATGTGACACTGATGGCACAATCGCAAATTAACTCAAAACTAGGGTTTATTGCAAACCCCGGTACATGGGGACTCCATTGTACGAAACAGGTCTTTTCGCTTCTCCATCCTGCGCAGCGCGCGAAAAATAATACACCGGCCTCCCGGTTAACACCACGTGGACGGCGCAGATTGCTCCTCATAGCTGGCACCCATGCACTGCTCCACACACGTCAGCTTGATGCCGCCAGCGCATCTCAGAACACAGATCTCATCCGTCCATTGGCGAAGAGACCCGAAAATTGGCGGGAAAGTGATATTCCAATGCCCATATTATACATTTTAACGGATGAGAATCTCAATAAAAGTTCTCCACAACGACGTGAAAAGTTAATAAACAGCGCGGGCGAATATCAAAGGAAAGGTCACATTTTCGCTCGTCACGAGGCCTCCGACGACGCCCGCGGCAGCGCGCGAAAGGAGACCGGTGGATCCCGCAGTACTCCGCACTGACCACGAACACGTGGACGCATCCCGTTGGTTCAGCTTTAAAGCCCAGTAGCCCTTCGGAGCACACCACCGGGAATAAGGAAACAAAAGATTCTGGGCCCACAAAAGATTTTATCACTTTCAACCCTCGAAAAGAATTTTATTGCATAAAGAACACATATATGTTAAATGACATAATAATGTTGGTTTCTCCCTTCCAAAAATTATTGTTACAAAATAGACAGGCCCAACTGAAATTGAATAATACACAAGAAAAATTACAAAAAGAAGTTCTATTTAAACTATTTTATCATCATAATCATAATATAACTAAAAGACTAAACAACAATTACTAGTTCTCTCTAAAGACTTTTAGTGACACCATTTTGCTTTCTATACATAGACTCTCGTCGAGCCGGCGACGCTTTAAGGGCGGTGTTGCCGCCGAGGACCTTGGCTCTCGGCACTCCGACAGGCGGCAGCATCAATTACCCCGATGGGGCTTTTAGGCGTCGTGGGCTCTTGAAGTGGCTTTTCAACCGAAGAATCTTGTAATAATTTCAGACATGTATTCAGACTTTCCTGTAAACGAATTATATTTCAAAATTAATATTGAGATTTGACTTTCACCATAATAATAAATTTTGACAATTAAGGAAAATTCAACTAAATATGGTGGATACTCTTTAAATGGCACGTGAAATTTGGAATGATTAATGATTAGCATGATTACGTGATTCAAGAAGTCAAATTATATTAAACACGAAACTAGATTGGTTAATAATTTACCTCATTAACCCACGGTTTTAATAATTTCAATAAATCAGTGCTTTCACCGTCCGAAATATCGGGAATCTCTTCCGCAGCGCGAATTATCGCTGCCGCCGCAATCTCCGATGGCCGATACACCGAAAATCCCACCACTAAAAAAAACAGAAAAAATACCAAATAAAATTTAGGAAAAAAAAAAATCACATTATCCCATATTAAGAAACAAACACAAATGGAGTAAAAAATTTCTTACCGCGGCAAGTTCTGAGGACTAAATCGGCGGCACGTGAGATCAAACCTGCACGTGAATCGCCGAAAATTTCGGGTTTCATCGAATCGCCGAAATGGGCAACGAAATCGAAGGGCGTAACGGAGCGCATTCTCCACTTGAGCGCCGACATTAGGAGAAGCTCCATTCTCATAATGGTTTTGGATTCGAATGCAAATTTCGGATCCAAAATCTGCAGATCCAATAAGAGAGGCACGTGTGTTTCCTCCATCTTGGCTGCCACCGACACGCACGCCACCGCTAGCAGTTGCATCGGCCAGCCCCCACTTTCACCGTTTTGCCCCTGCAATTTCCCGAATTTTACTCCCAAAACCCAAAAAATTAAAAACTGAAATAGAAAATGTTAAAGTTAACGGAGTGAACTTACGGGGAGAGAGCGAGAAGAGAGAAAGCGGTCGAGGTAGTTGACGGCGAGGAACGCCGTCGCCGGTCTGAACCGGTAAAAATCGTTAACCTGTAAACAAAAAGTGGACAAAATGTAATTAGCAAAAAAGGAGGGGGCTTTTGACAATAAAACAAAGATCATTTCTTTTTTTTTTTTTTTTACATTTAGGATCCAGTTGACGGCGTTTAGACGAGCAATGGGGTTTAAAGGGAGGGATTGGGTAATGGGCATGAGGTGGGCCTCGTCGACGAGGAGGAGGGAGATCGGGGACTCGCCGGCGGCGGTCTCGAGCGGGGCCCACTCGTCGGAGTCCCAGGATGCCACGTCATAGGGAGACTCAGGGCAGAGGAACGAAGACGGAGAGAGAGGTTGCATTGAGAGAGAATGGGCATGGAACAGTGAAGAGATGGAGCCTCTCCCCCTCTCCCCCTCTCTCTATTTGTTCCGATCGAAAGAACGCTTTGTCGCTCGAGAACGAAAGGAGGCGATGAATCGCTGGGAGATTTATATGGCACCCCTTTGTTTTTTATATTGTTTCGTGTAATTGTTTAGTTTGTGGGGGGTGGAAATGATAATTTTATCTTAATAGCCAAGATATGGACTGTTGGGTACAGTTTAATGTGGAGTGCTGTTGTGTTTTATTGTTGGGTTATTTAGATATCAGTCCCACGAATCCCTAAAATGTTTGAGGCTGCTTATAAGTCCCGAAATCCTAAGTGGTCTAGCAATTTTCTCCTCACTGACCAAAATACCTCTCAATTATTATTTTTGTTATAAGGTATTCGCAATTGACACTATTAAATTTACACCATAAGTAATTTTGATACTACAAAGATTTTGACACTTTGATACCTCAAAGTTTACACCTAATTTAACTTTAATATCATGAAGTTTTTTCTGACACTTTTGATACCTCAATGTTTACTTAGTTTCCCAATTCCCAAAGCTTCCAAAAATTTTAACTATGCTATCTTAATGTTTACATATTTTTAACTTCGATGCCCAAAATTTAGGGTATTAAAATGTCAAAAATAAAATTTTGGAATATTAGAGTTAAAAGGTATAAACTTTATCGTATCAAAGTGTCAACAAAATTTCAGTTTATCAAGTTTAAAAGGTGTAAAGTTTATGGTATAAAATAGTCATAATTTTTTTGGAGATATTAAAGTTAAAAATGATCTAAACTTTAGAGTAAAAAATGCAAATAACCCTTTTGAACAAGATGGATTTTGGAAGGAAATATATAACTGAAGGGTATTATGGTTATTAAGGGATCAAATTGGAAGAGCCCTTGGAATTTAAGAGTCTAATGAGCAATTTCAAAGAATTGAGGGACGAATATAAAATTATTGAAGAGTAAGGGACTACTTTTAAATAACCCTTTATCGTTTTGTTATAGGAAAATAGAGGGGTTTGTATCTTAATGTGCTGTTTTTGCATGTCGGTTTCAATAACACATGGATATTGTTATTTTAATTGGTTGTTTTGTAGTTTATAATATGAATTGGTTAGTAGATCTCAACGGGAAGATAATGGTTAATAAATTAGGGCTGGAATCGGATAAGTTGGAGGCAAATCGGACTTAAAACCCAATTCAACGATATTCGATCCAAAGCTTATAAGAATATAACCTAAGGGGTGATCTATATAGTGTCCGGTGGTGTCGCAAAATATTGCCAAATTGACCACCTTATAGATACTTTTATTTATTTTTCTTGTATGTACTATTTAGGAGGGTAGTATATTACTTAGAAGGACAAAATAGCAAAATTGTCCATATGCTTTTACTTGTAAAAGAACTAATTGTTAGAAGTAATTAAGGAATATGTAATATTAGGCAAGATATATTAGGAGATATCTTAGATATTTAGTGATTGAAAGATAGTGGAAATATGATTAGGAGAATAATTATTATTAGTGTTATGTCAACATTAACCTCAGTGCTAATCCTCCCTCTAGAGTCGACACATGTCCCGTGCTAACACTTTGCATCAAATCAGCTCACCACCAGCCAGGGCGACTCGGATAGTATGGACAATCGTCCCTTCCCGAGTAGGGCAGAGTTGAGACGAGCTCTCACTCAACCTCATTATTAGAGTCGACCCCGCTCATTCAATCAAGGCCGGTCAATCTTCATGGCCGAAAAGGCGGTAATTTCGCCACCCGCTAAGAGCCGAATCGAGGCGGTTTGTCCTTGAACCCCACGCCAACAGTGGCTATCATCATCATTCATCATGCCACGAAGTCTCTATGACGATCACCTCTCATCGGCTCCACGACTCCTTAGTCACCATCACGTCAAGGTCGGTGGTGACTCATCTCATCATGGCGATGCACAGTGGGCTATCTGCCAACTCGGCTACCTACCGGACTCGGTTAAAGTTACCTATACCCCTCAGCGGGTATATATAGGCTCATCGCCTACTAACCCGGGTAAGCCATCTCGGTAATCTCACTGCGAGAACTCACTCGGTTTATTGATTCCCCACTCAAGCTTTTCTTGATTTGATCGTCGAGGAATCACCGCAGAACCACTCAGGTCCTCTAATATATTGTAGTTTTGTAGAACTCTCATCCTATCGGGGATCATCCGCCTAAGAAGATGAGAGGACCCCTACATCTTATATGTCAACCCTAAGCCCTTCTGGAGTGGGATTATCCACTAATCCCGCCACAGTCCCAGACATCAACACCGACGCCCACCGTGGGGCCTCTTCATCACTTTATGAAGAAATGGGCGATCCCCATATTCAAACATTGGAATAAGAAGTTGTCGCCCTCATTTGAGCTCCACGACAAGAAGGCTATGATGGCGGGTTTGCCATTCTCATAAACGAGATATTTTTGTGCTATGTACCTGTATGCAGTTTTTGCCACTCAACTCGACCAACTTCGCCTCAAGACCTTGGCATCATTTTCATGAACAAGTTCAAGGCACGTATACAAGACTTTGGTATCCATTCGGAGTAAAATCAAGGTACGTCATCGACACTAAGACCTTAGCATCATTTTCATGAAGAAGTCCAAGGCATGTATACAAGACCTTGGTATCCTTTCGGAGTAAAACCAAGGCACGTCATCGACACTAAACCTTGGTATCATTTTTATAAATAAACTGTTGGGATTGTGTCTTTGATTCTTTGTATAGCTTCATGAGAATTAGATAGGGTTAGAGATCTATCATGATTAGGAGATTGGGTCTCATCATGATTAGGAGTTTGAATCTATTCTAATTAGGAAGTTAGGCTAGAGATAGGGTTTTGTTTCCTACATATATTCTTCTATTGTTGGGGAAAACCAAGGAAAGCAGAGAGCCAATGTTCTTATAATCTAGGGTTAGCGAGTAGCCTGATTTAAGAATATTGTGCGAGGCAGGATTTCGTGGTCTTTATCCGCAAAAGATTACAATATTGGGAGAGGGTTTCAATCTTTGTTCGTTCAAAAGATTGTAAGTAGTGAGTTTTGGAGAGAATATGAGAGTTGATTATATATGTGAGGTTGAGAGATTGAGAGACGAGAGTTGAATAATTCTTCTTGTAGTTCTCCCGATACATAGTGGATTTCTTGCATTGATGCCCGTGGATGTAGGTCGGTTGGTCGATCGAACCACGTAAATCTCGTGTTCTTCTCCTTGATTGTGGGTTGGCTTTTCCAGTGCGAGGAGATCGTAGTAGGCGAGATTAAAATCTCCAACATAAACTCCTAGGCACGTGCATAAGACCTTGGTACCCATTCAGGATAAAACCAAGGCATCAATTCAATCGTCTTCGACTCAAAAGACCTTGGCACACCTTAAGCCCAAGGCACATACCTTAAGGCCTTGGTGTCATTGTGAATAAACCCAAGGCATGAGCTCGAGTCGTCCCGCTCACAATACACAGAGCCGAGTCGCCTCGACCCAGGAATATCTATAATACTTGTACTCACAAAGCAGATTGCAAACTCTTAAACACACAAGAACGCAATCTCAAAGGTACACAGTTCAAATTGACAAAGATAAGTCTTTTTATTCATATATGTGAAACTATTTACAGTACAAAAAGTGCTACAAACACAAAAACAAAGATACATATGAGCCCCTAAGGGTTCGGACTCAGAAGAGAAGCGGGTGGGAAGCTGCTTGGAGTCGAGGCGGGGGCTGGAGTTGACGGAGAGGAGTAGCGGCGAGAAGTTGGCGGAGAGTCGGTGATCTTGGACCGACCTCTTCGCCTCCTCTCTCGAGCCAACTACCCATTTGTCATGAGCCGAGCCCTCGCCTGCCTCCTGGTAGACTCTTCTTCATCCTCATCATCACGGGTGTCTAGCACGAGTGTAACACCGTGATTTTTCGATACATATTTTTCTAATATTTTGGTATATATTTTTCTAGTATTATTTTCCTAATATTTTTCGATCATTATCTTCTAATATTAGTTTCTAATATTGCTTTTCTAATATTAAATATTATTTTCTAGCATTTAAAAGTTGAATAGTATTTTTCTAGTGTTTAAATATTAAATGTTATTTTTCCTTATTTAAATATTAAATATTATTTTTAGTATTTAAAAATTAAATATTATTTTCTAAAAGTATTATTAATATTTTCTCAAATTTTTAGGATTCTCTACGAATTCAAAATAGAGTTTTATATTTATGTTTATGATTTAACTACATTATAAATTCAATAATTCGATGAATACTTTTAGTCCTAATCTTGATTCTTGATATTACTAATTGTTCGCGATAAGTTGGATGATTGTCATTGATTTGAATTTTGCTTACGGCTTCTTTGGCCTACAACGAATTCAAAAGAAATGTCGCCTTTATTTTAAGGCTTACAATGAAAATCAAAAGACTACAACTTTTATCCTTTTGAACAAACACGGGATCTGTTATGTCGAGGTCCTGCTTGCGTCTTTCCATCAGGGACTTATTGTGTCCGGTGGACCACTGTACCGCAATCCGTCGAGTAGAGCCGGGTTGGAACTACAGATGTAAAGGGCTCGTTTCACGAAAAACGAAGCTTTGAGGGGATCACGCGAGATCGCTGAGGATCGCACTCACGAAGGAGAGGATGGGGCGGTGAGATCTAGGGAAAGAAATCATGCGCTCCACGAGATTAAGACTTAATCTAGAGGGTATCTGTAATTCGACCAATTGGGTTACCTTTTGATTGAAGATCGGATTGGCTGAACTTGTGCTCGCCTGTTGCGCTGGAGTGCGTACGAGTGAATCTCGTAGAACTCTTGAAGTCGAGCCTTTGAAAGATCCCAAAAATCCAATGGAAGCCCTCCAAAATCCCCTTCGACGTCTCTCGAAGATGACACCCCCTTATTTATACAATGGAAGGGGTGCCGACCACCTGGTGGCTGCCCACTTGGCGACACCTCGGCCACTGGCAGAGCACCTCGGTAGGTTGGCGAGGTGGCTAACTAAAGTGGTAGGCTTTCCTCGACCACTTGGCGCGAATGGCTCGACAAAGTGGCCGCCAGCCACCTGCCACTTTGGCCGAGGTTTTGGCGGCGTCTTCCGGTTTCTCGTCCGTTTTCGCCGTTTCTCGATCAATTCTTTTGGTCTTCCGGGCTTGGTTTTGCTGATGTTGCCGTTGTGTTTGAGTCCGGTGCGATCAACTTTGAGCTCAAACGGTTCGTTTGCATCGACGGACTAAGTATGGTTGATTCGTCTCATCGACGTTGAGTTTAATCAACTTCGGCCGCCGTTTCATTGGCTCGTACGTCTTGCAGGCTCACTTCATGTGCTCGTCGGCTTGGCTCTGGCGTTTTCGCGGCGTGATGCGTTTTCTGGCGTCGGTTTGTCGAATGGATCGTCGGTTGTCAACCCATCGTCACGAGTTTCGTTCGGGTGCTGATAAGCAATTTTTTATGCCTACACTAATAATTTTGTAAACTGAGCTTGGAATTTGGTACATAGAAATATATATATGTGTGTGTGTAATAATTTTATGAATGTCAATTTTATTTAATTATCATCATAATAATAAATCCTCTATTTGATGTGTTGTACTATACCTCAATCTAACCCCTAACCTATATATATATATATATATATATATATATATATATATATATATATATATATATATATATATATATATATATATATATATATATATATATATATATATATATATATATTCATGAGGAAAGTTGGGATGATTGTCATTGATTGAACTTGTTTCTGACTTCTTTGGCCTACAACAAAATTCAAAAAGAAATGCCTTTTATTTTAAAGCACAATGAAAATCAAAAAGATTACAACTTTTATCCTTGTGAACAAACACGAGGATCTACATTATCGAGGTCCCCGCTTGCGTGGGTTCTTTGCACTTGTCTGGGGACTTATTGTGTCCGTGGACCAGCGCAATTCCAATCTCGGTGTAACTTCGGGTTGGAACTACAGATGTAAAGGGCTCGTTTCCGCGAGAAAAGAAGAAGCGCTGAGGATCACACGAAGGAGAGGATCACTGCGGGGATCACACTCACGCGAAGGAGAGATCGCCGGAGTGAGCTACTAGGAGAAATCACTGGCTATCCAAGGAGTTGGAGGAAAGCTTAACCTAGAGGGTATCTGAGTTCGACCGAATTCGCTTACCTTTTGCTTGTAGATCCGGCGTTGATGGACTTGTACTTCATTGCCGGAACCGTCGTCGTTAGATCTCAGAGGCTCTTCAGAGTCCGCCAAAATCCGCAAATCCTCCAAAATCCGACCTTATCGGCCAAATCCCCCTCTTGAAGTGAGAGAACCCCTATTTGCGCAGAAGTCATGACGGCTTATTCGAGCCACGCTGATTGGCGGTGGCTACCGCTGGCAACCGGCTACCTGGCCACTGGCAGAGCACCTCGACCAAGTTGAGGTGGCTTTCGGCTTCGGTAATGGCCCACCGGCACTTGGCCAGGGGTAACTTCGGCCGGTTGGCGGCGCCCCTTTCCTTCTTTTCCGCCGTTTCGTCGTTTTCCTGACTCTTGGCTTTCTCCGGACTTAGATTCCGTCTGTATTTGATTCCGGGACTAATTCTTGGTTCGTTCCGGTTCAACGGTCTCGAAATCCGATCGTCCATTCAAGTCGCTTTAAAGCGTCGTGGCCGCTATGGTTCGCCGTCGGTTAGCATCTTAACGATCCGGCCATGTCCGTCGGGTTGTCATTCGCGGACTCCGTCGAGTTGGTTTCGGGATCTTGTAAGTATTTTTCAACGCCCTGAGATACCCCTCAAAGTCGGTCTCAATTCTTAATGAGTGCGGATGCTTTGGACATGATGGTTCCCGGCCTTGAGGTCGGTAGGAGGGTCCCAAAAGATAGCTTCAAGTCTTCGATTCTTCGGATCATCCAGTTCTTTGTAGGAATCCGATAAGATCTGCGTCTTTTTGTCGCCGACCGCTTGTTATCTTGATTCGAAGGCGGTGGGTGAGTTTTGTTTGTAACCGTGCCGGTTGGTCGTTGTTTGACTAACCATCGGACTTTTGGACTTCTCCATATGTCGGCCGAACTCCTTTGTTGGCGACATTGGTCAATGTAGTACATGGAATTTCACAACCCTTACGGTTAATTCCTTCATCATCCGTGTGTTGTTGGTTTAACTACTACGGAGGATATGATTATCCGATGTCAACATGACTTTCACTCTTCATCGATTATCCCTCTCTTGGAGATTATGGTGGGAGGACATTAAGGGTTCAGAGTTATCCTTAAGAATATGGATTTATTCTCCGGGAACTCCTCGTTGAAATTTTGAAAATAGTTTATACTCGTAATCCTAGTTGGAGTAGGATTGGGCGACCGTTGATGTCGATGCAATTAGCATGATCGAGTTATCCCTAAGAATATTTTTGTGAAAATATTCTTAGGAACTTCTCGATAAATTAGGAAGCGGTTTATACTCGTAATCCTAGTTGGAGTAGGATTAGGCGAGCGTTGATGCGCGATCGATGCAATCCCGCGATCGAGTTATCCTAAGAATATTTCTTGTGAGAATATTCTTAGGAACTTCGACAAATTAGGAGCAGTTTATACTCGTAATCCTAGTTGGGTAGGATTGGGCTGACGTTGATGTCGATGCAATCATACGATCGAGTTATCCTAAGAATATTTCTTGTGAGAATATTCTTAGGAACTTCTGACAAATTGGAAGCGGTTTATACTCGTAATCCTAGTTGGGTAGGATTGGCGGAGCGTTGATGTCGATGCAATCCCTTACGATCGAGTTATCCTAAGAATATTTTTGTGAGAATATTCTTGGGAACTTCTCGACAAATTAGGAAGCGGTTTATACTCGTAATCCTAGTTGGAGTAGGTTAGGCGTAGCGTTGATGCGTCGATGCAATCCGCTGATCGAGTTATCCCTAAGAATATTTCTTGTGAGAATATTCTTAGGGCTTCGACAAATTAGGAGCGGTTTATACTAAATCCTAGTTGGAGTAGGTAGTGACAGCGTTGATGGTCGATGCAATCGCGATCGAGTTATCCTAAGAATATTTTTGTGAGAATATTCTTAGGGAACTTCTCGACAAATTAGGAAGCGGTTTATACTGTAATCCTAGTTGGGTAGGATTAGGCGGCGTTGATTTCGCGTCGAGGAATTCGTGGTGTTATCTGTAGAATAAACGAATCTTTCCCAATATAGCGGAGGAATTAGGAGCCAATTAGCGGACTGATTTGGCGCCATCTTGACATTCAAACAAGATTCCAATTAGGACTCTAATTAGGGCTGATTAGAGTCCTAATTAGAATGATTTGGGCTCAATTAGAATTCCTACTTCTTGCCAAATAGGACTCCTTATTCAAAGTTGGGTCTGTGAGATTGTTATAAATACCCACAAAGCTTCTTTCTTGCTGCGCCTAGGCAGCTCCCCTTTGCTCTCTTCTCTTGTTTTCATCTCGGTGTCAGCTTTCTCTCCTCAGAGCAGTGCGATGTCTGAGGGTTTTGTAAATTCTTTCTTTTCTTTTTTTTCTTCTTTTTTTTTTTCTTCTCGCACTCTGTGGCGTGTGCTTGAAAACAATGGCGGCAGCCAGCAATGCTTAGCGGCCAGCAACCAGCGGCAGCGCCTGCGGTGCCGTACAGCGCGCGTAACCAGCAAAGCCAAATATTGCTTCGCTAATTGGCTGCACAGCCAGTGGCCTTCGATCCAGCTGGCGCTGAATAGGCCCTTCGATCATTGGCCTGCCATAGGCCCTTCGTCAATGGCGCTATTTATAGGCTGGCTTCAGTGGCTAGGCGCTTGCTTTCAGCCGGCTGAGGCGCTGGCAGCCGCGCTAACTCGGTCATTGAAGCGCCAGTCGTCAAATCAGTCGCCGGTTACCTGCGTCGTGTTGACGGCCGCAGCGGTCTTTTGATGCCTTGGCACGTTTATTTTATATCCGACTTTATTGTCTTCTTTCGGCTTTTCGATGTCGTCGGGAAGATCACGCAGCGTCGAGTGTTGTCCACTTCGCCGCGGCGCGTGAATGCCGCCTCCTTCTTCGGTGGTCGCCCGGCGTCGCCGTATTCGTACGCACATATGCGTTGTATCCGCTTCGTTCTCCTGTGATTGGGAAGAGCGAAATCCTCCTTTGTGGGGACCGGCGCAGTTATTGCGTTGCGTTATTGACCCGCCGTTCTCCTTTGTGAGCGTTGGGAAGAGCCGCGTGATTCTCCTTCGTGAGGATTGAGGCTTCAAAGATCACGTCTCGATGTTTTTAGCGGGGCGATTTCACACCGTACTCTGCGCTGGAAGACGGAATATATTGCAGCTTGGATTATGCGCTTATATTTTCGTTCTCAGAATTAATCACGGATGAAATCATCATGTGCGTTATAAGGTTTCGTGACTCAATCTATGTAAGATGAATTCAGCGCCATTTACTTGGCGGAATATTTTCAATTTTCAGTTGATTATTCCTCGGAGGCTTTTTCGGCCCTACGCGGTCGATGGGCGTCATAGTGACTATTATTCCATGTGTGATGATCCCGTGATTATGCCTACCGATTTGCTGGGACATCGTGAGCGATCAGTATGTATTTGAGGAGTTCAGCGTTCTCGACGATTGGTCACGTCGATGCCTTCGTAAGGGGCCGGCTCACGAACCTTTGCGAAAGGCAGATTATCTATTGGCTTCGGTTAAGGATCGGGATACATCTCTTATCGAGAGTGAGAGGTGGTTGAACAAAGGCGGAGGCCTTGTATATTCCCGGATACCTCGGCTCTCATTGACCGACCTTAGACACCATCTTTGTGACCGCGTAGGTATGTCATGGCGTCGGCCGAGCATGATCATATTCATTGTGGGTTTATTACCCGGCCGCGGTTCGGGTTCCAGCGGGGAATCGCGTCATCGGCCTTCACCACAGGGTTGTAGGTTTGGACACACCGCCCGTGATGAGCTTTTGTTCTGCCTCGACTTTGAAGAATCGCCTTGCTAAATTGGGGCGAGATCGCGTCGTCGATCATAGATTCTTGGTGGGTACATCGTCAAGTAAGCGGGTGGGGTCGCTGACGCTTCGTCCTCGGTAGATGGGATGGAGAACCGTGCTGCGGTGCGTATTGATTAGTGCCACTATGTATGGCCTTCCAATCGGTGCCAACCATTTCTTTACCTTATTAGGCTTTATAATCGGTTGAATCGTTTTCACCAAACATGGCGAGTTGGGGTTGGCTTTGCATGAGATGTCGCGTATTTCGAGGTCTACCCATGGGAAGATGCTATATCGAGTACTTTCCCTCAATCGAGGGCGGCTGAAGGAGCATACGCCCGTCGTTATAAGACTTTATGGGATCTCACTTGTCATTACCATATAGCTCGGCCCAATCGAACCTTACGCTAAGAAATCGCGGGTGAGTGGCGGTTAATGATTACTTGTTCCGGCATTTGGAGGACAAATCGGCGAGGAAATATGAACTATCACAGCTCACTCCTTGAAGGTTAATGAACGATCAAGAAGTCGAGGCTAACTCTTATACACTCATTTCCCAGAAGGCTTTCCTTCGGGGACCAAGTTCGCGACCTTTACGTGGCATCGCGGTGAAGCCTATCCGGTGACAACTCTTCTAGCGGGCTATCTTGCAATCGGCTCAAGAAGTGTGTGGTTCCATATCAATCGATGATGCTTTACCTTTGGAGGTCCTTTATCCTGCCGAGTTCAACTTCGCCCACAAGAAGGAACTCTCTCTCCTTCGGTGATGGTGGCGGTATTCCGCGTGGATTGCGGCATATAGTTCGGCGTTTACCGAGAGAAAGGGCGAGCCATCATCACGTATCCCTTCGTCCAGTAGAGCTCCCATATACCTATTTGATGACTGGTTGGTCCTTCATCGTCCCGACATGATGTCGGCACGGGTTCCACAGTCGTCTACTCCTTTCTTACGGTTGGTAGAGGATTGCGATGGAAGGCGTGGTTTTGCGAGATCAAGAAGCGGTCTGAGATTCACAAAGGGTGGATCTTTTCGGATGTTTTCCTCGATTCTCAGGTCAATATGGTGAGTCCTTGGTCGGCGAGGAGGTGCGAGAACCTGGCGGACTTCACTTAACATTGGCTATTTCAAGCTAGTGAATATCGGGGCGGGGTATCTCACCTTCGAGTAAGTGAGAATGCTTCATTGAGCCTTATTTTCCACTGTCGTTTTGCTTTCGCCCGATTCGATTCACGACCAACTTTATGTTGAGAACCCGAACGGCGACTCGGACTTCGAGGTGGACTTGTGGATGGCCTTGAGCATGGTTGTGGGCGTCATGGGATGTCTGGGGTGCTAGATCAGTCTCAGAGCTCGGACCGTCGGTGGAGTCGACATTCCTCCATTGTAGTTGGCTATTAGTAGCTAGCGAGTGAGTCCACAGTGAGGGCCATCTCAAATCTGGTGCCGAAGCATCGTTGCGGCGGCATTGGACACTGGAATCTTAGGTCAAGCTCGAGGAAGCCCGCCAATCTTATCGGCCGGGTGAGGGGGGGAGGGTTCCACAACTCGGCCTGCTACTTTAGGAGAGGACCAAGCGGCGGCTCATGAGAAGGATCTCGGTACTTTCTCCTTTTCCCTTTCGTTTTCTCATCCTTTCCATTAGAGTTCTCATCCATTGAATTTTCGGAAAATCTATTGAAGAGGAAGAATTTCGACCCTCTCAAGGGGTTAAGCGAAGAGGCTAGCTCATAAGAATCCGTGAATCCTCGATCCTTTGATATAGACTTGACCCGGTAATGCTCCGATCGGTGGCGGAGGTAATAATTCACCGTGATGAACTCTGAAATTTCAACTTTTGCAGACTGACATTTCTCCGTTTGCCTGCAGGGGGTTCTAGGGATTATAATCCTGGCTTTGATTTTCCTCCCCACAATTACTTGAGCCGGTTACGCTCATCTTGAGCCAAGTTTTACTCAACAGATGTATGGAAACTGGCGGAGGAGGTCGATCACGGGGACCTGATCCGGCGGACCGGTACATCTAACATCGATAATTCCTCTTACGGGTGGCGAATCGAGAATGGAATGACTTCGATTTGTCCCCACTAATTGCCTCTTTGCTTTTGTTCTTTTAGAGATTGCGGAGACAAATGCACAAGCGAGACTAGGCAAGCTAACTCCACTATAGGAGGTATGTAGCTTTACCTAGTGTTTGCCTTAATTGCATTAAGCCTTCCTAATGCCTTCTTTTTGAGAATTCTCCATGAAGATTTAGTGGGATCGGTTTTATGGCAACACTTCCATGGATGACTTTCTGGCGGCTTGGTCACAAGATGGAGATACCCTTGGTGAGGATTTACAGAAGCTACTATCCTGAAGAAGGTATGAACTTTCTCTTGATTAATTATAGGACCCGTAGTTTGGCGATACTACTATAATTAAAGAAGGTGAGACATTCCATTTGTCGTGGCGGGTACCCCTCTTTCGGTCGCTTTCTCGAGAATCGGCTACCACGGCTGACGTTGAGATAGATGAGCACGAGGGCTCATTGCGGTTGGCAACATCGGCGATAGATACGCCTCACGGTAGACTTCGCTAGCCTCGACTACAGAAGGAAGCGGGTAAGGGTCTTTTAGCCAAATAAGCTTTAAGCCCATTTTTTTCTTGAAAATTCTAAAGTCCTCTTTTCTTACGTGCGAGCCTACATCTCGACTCCATGATCGCGAGAGCATTGATCTTTGGATGAAGATCCATCCCATCTTATTATCTGTTTGGAAATCGCTCATTCTTTTCTTTGGTGAACACGTGATCGAAAAGGTCCTTCATGGCGGGCTTTCTCTTCATCGATTCAGAACCTTTGCTTGATCCCGGATGGCTTTGATCACGGGATATGGGTTACCAGTTCAGGCCATTGTTGATGATCGCCCATCGGAGAGAGCGGCTCCGAGAGGACGCAAGGCTGGCAGGCATGGGGCTTCCTCATACATAGCAGCTCATACGGCTCGCGTTTAGAGGCATGGCCCGATGCTTCGTGTTTTCTTGGGCTCGAAGTCGGATCTGCGAGAAAAACCGCGCCGATCATTTCCGGTTTGTTGTTCTTGAGACATATTCTTCCTTAAGCCACATCAGGTGATATTGTGGCGAGTCGCGGAGAAGGATATCTTGCTTTCGGGGAGAGCTCCATCTTGAGGAAGATAGGATGGGCAATTTGAGGCTGGCAAGGCCAAGGAAAAAGAAGCCCTCATTCGCGTCTAAGGAGCTTGATCTGTCGAAGCGGCGAATTGGCTCAAGGAGGCAACCACGAAGACGAACACCGATGAGGAGTCCTTGAGCGAGTTGCGGAAGAACTCCACCGGGCTTACAATGGTGAAGTGTCTGTTTCGAACAACAAATCCTTTATCATAGGCTTGATGTTTAAGCGGTTGTAGCTCCTTTTATATTTGCTTCAAATGAATAAGATCCATCCCTTTCATTATTTATTATGATTCTTTTGCCGTTGAAATAATTAACCATAATACTTATAGGATTTTGGCAAACCCTCGACCATTAGCGGGTTTGATTAGCCTTTACCCAGTTTGAGTTGGGCTAGCGTCGCGGATTATCGGGATCCGTTCATGCGTGGCGTTGTGCTAAAAGAATGAAACTCTTCTAGACTTGTTGCTATGATATCGAATACATAGGCCGTACTCTTTTCGGGCAGAGACCACCGACAGCGTGTTACCGTGGACTTCGTCCCTTCTTAGGCTTGGGCCGAAATACCCGAATCGAACTCGGTGTCTTCTTCAATCGGAGAAAGACTAAGCAAACAGCGTGTGGCGTTGACTTTAGGGTTATTAGCCAACCCGGAGCCTAGCGGTTTGATGAGCCTTTACCAACTACCGTTTGAGTTGGGCTAGCATGTAGATTGTCTAAATCCGTTCTACACACAGCGTTGTGCTAAAGAATGAAACTCTCTTAGACTTAATGCTCTGACGTTGAATACGTAAGCCGTCTTTTGTCCGCGGGGAATAGACTACGACAGCGCGTGGTAGGCGTTGGCTTTATCCTTCTTAGGCTTGAGGATAAAATGCCCGAGTCGAACTACGGGTGTCTTCTTGTCGGAGAAAGACTAAACCGGCAGCGTGTGAAGTTGGCTTTATCCTTCTTAGGCTTGGATAAAATGCCCAGTCGAACTCACGGTGTCTTCTTCAATGGAGAAAGACTAAGCCGGCAGCATGTGAGGCGTTGGCTTTATCCTTCTTAGGCTTGGGATAAAATGCCCCAAAGGCGAACCTTGGTGCCTTCTTTTGGCCAGGAGAATGGCTGAACGGATTAAGATTGATTGAGGTGGGGAAGGAAGAATGTGTTCTATTTCGGGATGAGAGCTTATGATGGAATTCCTTAAGCGTAGGAATTGAAAAGACTTCAGTGACCCCTCTGATCGGACTACGATCCGAAAATCTGGCGCATATACCGCCGATCGGTAGCTACCTAAAGATAGAGGGAACTAAGAGTGGGATCTCCACTCAGAGAACCAAAAAGACTTCGGGTGACCTTGATTCGGACAACACAGATGCGAAAATCCGGCCGCATACACAGCAAGCGTTGAAAAATACCTAAGATCTCGAAACCAACTCGTGGCGAAATTCGGCGAATGACAACCCATCGAATGATACGGGCCGTGTCGTTAAAGAGCGAACTTCGGCGAGAACCCACAAACGTCGCAGTTTAAACGGACTTGGGCGGGCAATCGGTTCGAGACCGTTGAATGGAGCGAACCAAAATTAGTCCGGAATCAAATCTGAGGCGGAATCAAATGGGAGACCAAGAGTCGGAAAAGCGGCAAGCAATGAGAAAAAGCGAAGCGGCCTCGACCAACTTGGCGGAGTTACCTCGGCAAGTGGCGGTAAGCTCAACCACAATGGCGAGAACCTCCCGACAACTTGAAGCGGGGTACCTCGACAAGTGGTAGGGTGAAACCGACAGTGGGGCCCGTAGGCGCTCACATTACTTTATAAATAGGGGGTTTTCTATCCACCGGAAGGAACCAGTTTTTGGGGATTTGGAAGCGGAGCTTCGATTGGTTTTGGAATCTTTCAAGGCTCGGACTTGAAGAGTTCTTGCGAGATCTGATGTCGGTATGCCAGTTACGAGCAGCGAGCACAAGTCGATCAAGCGTCGGATCTTCAATCAAAAGGTAACGAATTGGTCGAACTCTGAGATACCCTCTAGATTAAGCTTAGTCTTAATCTCGGGGATATTGTGATTTCTCCTAGTAGATCTCACCCGCTCGGCGATCCTCTCCTTCATTGAGTGTGATCCCCTCGGCCGTTTCCTTCGTGAAGCGAGCCCCTTTATCTGTAGTTCGGAGCAGTCTCTACGGATCGGGATTGCGGTGGTCCACGGACACAATAAGTCCGCACGAGGCAAAGAACCCATGCGAGGATCCGATATAGCGAGATCCCGCGTTTGTTCAAAAGGATAAAAGTTGTAATCTTTTTGATTTTCATTGTAAGCCTTAAAATAAAAGCGATATTCTCTTTGAATTTGTTTGAGGCGTGAAGTTTGTAAGCAAGTTCAAATCAATGACAATCATCCCAACTTTTCTGCTTGAACAAGGTTGGCGACCCGATGGAGCCAGCGGTCTCAAGTGAGAGATCGATGGAGTATGCGTGGCCAGCGGATCGGATCCGGTCGAAGAAGAAGTCAAAGGCCTCAAGGACAGATAGGAAAAAATTTCGAGCCCCGGAACCCATAAGGGGCAGCTGCCCCTTGACCCCGCCAGCTAACAGGCTAAGCGGGACCGAAAACTTCTGCGTAGGGTGTAATAGTTACGCTCCCGTGAAGTCAACCGAATCAAGTTGATCCGGGTTCATTTGTGAGTATCATACTATCGTCCTTGTCGGTCGTCCTCCCCCACAAATCGAAGGATCTCCGCTGCAAGAAAGATCCGTTTATCCTGCTCGGAACTTTAAGGCGAGGATCTTAACTCCGCCGTTGCGAAGTTGCACCAAATGGCATCCTTCAGGCATCCAAGATCACCGGATCTGGGGAGATCACCGCTGATGGCGTCTGACTCTCGGCGTGAGTTAAGAGGCCACAGAATCGTCGGCGGTGTCAGAAGTCGGGGAGAGGTCAAGAACCTCATCAACCGGTACGCGGCAACTCCTCCAAACCGTCAACAAGTGATTGGGTCCGTGTCAAGCGGAACCGATCAACACTTGAAGAGCGTATCGGTAGTGCATTACTGCACTTACACCACGGGCTCTAGTTGGGGAGGCCGGATGTAGAAAGGGAGAAGTGGACAAGAAGCCACGAAAATCGCCAAGTTTGGAGTCGAAATCCGAACAACGATCGGACCCGAAGGCAACGTCGATCAAGAATCGACCACCTTAAAGCGGTTGACTAAGGCTCGGCCGCCCGCGGGGTGACTTGATTCAAAGAAGATCACACCTCCGTGATCTCATCAGATCTCCATCCACTATGTGCTAACCGGCCAATCTTGTTGGCGTATCCCAGAAACAAGCGGTGTTCTGGCCTTCGGCCCGTTACCGCGATGATCGAGTAAAATTCGATCAAAGTTGTTTGGGCCCGTGAAGAGGCCTCGACCACTCCGCGGTGATGGGGTCCTACCCTCTCGCCATTATAAGAAGATTCTTGCGGCTGCTCAACGGAATTTGGATCGAAGTTGAGAGCGTCAAAACTTCGGCTGCGCAAAGTGACGTTGAGATTAGTGACTCTTGGAACCTCGATAATGTGACTCATCCTCGAGGAAGGCGTTTTCATCGGCGGCGATGGTTATGCACGAGAAGTCATACCAACCGCGAAGGGTTGCTCCGGCATTCATGCGGATGAGTTATACTATCGTCTTTGAAGTGCAGTAAATCTCGAAGAAGTTCCCGAATTGAACCGCGCGTGTCGTGTTCTCAAACTAATCAGTGTTGTCCGAATGTAGCGCACCGAGCTAGCTCCAGCGTCGCTCTTTGATAGGCTTGGCAACAAAATGCCAAGAAGATCCAGTCTCAAAGCGATATGACCAGCAGTTGGGATCTGAATCCTCCTCGAGAATGAATGTTAAGTAGGCGTCGATAATAATCCACCGGTGAGGCGGACATAGCGCCGACTCTCGGCCAGCGTGGAGTTAGCCAGGCCACAGGAATCGGTCGGCGGTGTCCGAAGTCGAGGAGGTCAAGAACCTCATCAGGTACCGCGGCAACTCCTCCAAACCGTCAACAAGTGATTGGGTCCGTGTCAAGCGGAACCGATCAACACTTGAAGCATATCCAGGCGCCGTGCATTACTTCACACACTACGGGCTCTAGTTGGGGAGGCCGGATGTAGAAAGGGAGAAGTGGACAAGAAGCCACGAAAATCGCCAAGTTTGGGTCGAAATCCGGAACAACGGTCGGGACGAAGCGAAACGTCGTCAAGAATCGGCCACCTTAAAAGCGGTTGGTAAGGCTCGGCACGCCCGCAGGGTGACTTGATTCAAAGAAGATCACACCTCGGCTGATCTCATCAGTCTCCATCCGGACTATGTGCTAACCCGGCCAATCTTGTTGGCGTATCGAAACAGAAAGCGGTGTTCTGGCCCTTCGGCCCGTTACCGCGATGATCGAGTAAAATTTCGATCAAGGATTGTTTGGGCGGCGAAGGGCCTCGACCGGCTCGCGGTGATGGGGTCCTACCCTCTCCGCCATTATAAGAAGATTCTTGCGGTGCTCTCGGATTTGGATCGAAGTTGAGAGAGCCCGTCAAAACCGGCTGCAAAGGCTGACGTTGAGATTAGTGACTCTTGGAACCTCGATAATGTGACTCATCCTCGAGGAAGGAGGCGTTTTCATCGGCGGCGATGGCGTTATGCGAGAAGTCATACCAACACAGCACGGTTGCTCAGGCATTCATGCGATGAGTTATACTATCGTCTTTGGAGTGCAGTAAATCTCGAAGAGAAGTTCCCGAATTGAACCGCGCGTGTCCGTGTTCTCAAACTATCAGGCGGTGTTGTCGAGAATGTAGCGCACCGAGAGCTAGCTCCGAAAGAAGCGTCGCTCTTTGATAGGCTTGGCAACAAAATGCCAAGAAGATCCGAGTCTCAAAGGCGATATGACCAGCGGAGGATTGGGATCTGAATCCTCCTCGAGAAGATGAATGTTAAGGTAGGCGTCGATAATAATCCACCGGTGAGAACGGACGATAGTCACACTCTTCGACTTGGGATTACGACCGCGGCCTGGGGCTTTCAAGGCTTTGATGTCGAATATGGCCACGATCGATCCTGCTACTATTGAGGGTGATGAAGATATGCCAACATGGGAAGACCCATGGATCCATCAACTTCGAGGCGGTTGGGGATAGGTTGAACAAAGAACCCCCACTAGGATGAGGTAGTCGAGGTTAATATGGGTGATGAAGAGCATCCAAACTCATAAACATCTGACAATACTCTCCCTTGGAAGAAAAGGAAGAGTTGATTGCCCTGTCGAGGGAGTATATCGATGTATTCGCTGGAGTTACGAGGACATGCGGGACTTCGACCCTAATGTGGCAACACATCGCCTCAACATCAAAGGCGGATGTCAAACTGTCAGCAAGCGGCAAAGGCGGTTTAGATCCACAAATATTGGAGGCAATTGTTGTGAAGTGAAGAAACTCATAGAATCGGGATTAGATAGAAATTATCCGGTTGGGTGGCGAATATAGTCGATCATGAAGAAGAATGGTTGATTAGGATGCGTATGCATTCTGAGACCTAAGCGGCTTGCCCAAAGGATGATTTCCCTCTTCCAATCAACGATGTCATAGTTGACAACCATTGGATTTGAAAGAATGTCCTTTATGGATGGCTTTTAGAGGTATAATCAAATCAAGATGTACCGATGGCGTAAACACCGGCGTTGAGCAGCCATTGGCATATATTATTGCTACGCGGTCATGCGTTCGGCCTCAAAATGCGAGGCAACATACGAGAGCAATGGCGGAGATTTTCAGGATCATCTTGAGGAAAGCGGTGAGATGCTACGTCGGCGATTTGGTGGGTGAAAAGCCGTGACAAAGGAGATCACATCAAAAATCTTAGAGCGGTATTGAACTCATGCGAACTCATCGGCTAAAGATGAATCACCGCCAAGTCCTTCCTTAGGATGTCGGTGGCAAGATTCCTTGGCCGTCGTCACCAACAAAGGAATCCCGCGTCGATCGACAAAGTGAAGGAATCAAGTATTGCAACCGAGAAATCACGAGAGAACTTCGGGGGTTGCAAGGGCGATTAAGTACATCCGGCGGTTCATATCGAACTATCAGGAAGTGCCGGCCGTTCTCAAGTTGAACAAGAAGAGGCGTGTCATATATTTGGGGCGGCGCTGCCGAGGAAGGCGTTGAAGAGATCAAGTCGTATCTCGCTAAACCTCTGTTCTTGTTGCACGTGATGGAAAACCGTTTTGATCTCACGTCAAAGGCGGCCGGATCACTCGTTAAACAAGACTTTCGGCAGCGAGCCGGTGAAGCAGGCGATGTATTACAGGCGAACATTAGTCGGTCTTGAGTCTCGATATCAATGGTTAGGCGGTGCCTTGCATTAGTGTTCGATTGAGAAAATCGGCACTATTTAGTGGGCAGGCGATTTATGTTATCTCTAATGTAAATCCGTCAGAATATTTATATTGCGGACCCTCAATGAGTTGGCGTCTGGCGAAATAACGCCTTACTCTTGTCCCAATATGACTTGCACTTCAAACAAGAAGTCGATCAAAGGGCCGGCGATTTGTGATCTCTTGCCCGGCCCGAACGGATCACGGTTGAGCTATATGATGATCTTAGGATGAAGTTCAAGTCAACACTACATCGCACCAACAAATATGGCGATTGTATTTTGGCCAGACCTCTCGAGCTACCAATGTGGCAAGTGCCCGGATGTTCTAAGATTTCCGCCGGTCGGGGTTGTCTTAGTTTCCCGGAAATCATGTCATGCCCGTGCGTACTCACTCCGAACCTTGCTCTAATAATGTAATGAATACAATCGCGCTACTTATTGGACTTAGTTTCGCCAAGTGAAGTGAATATCTCAGCGTATGGCGACTTCGCGGTTGATAGTTAAGCGGTTGTGGTGAAGTCGGGAACCGATGGTCCCCTATCAGGAGTAGCGCGCATTAGAACCAACGGACTTCGTTGAAGAATTCTTCATCGAATATATCCAGCGCCTGAGCGCTCATGCGGCCGCCTTAGCGGCGTTAGGCTGTCGTTAGCACAACCCTCAAAGACCGAGCAATTGAATTCGGATCGGGGACTCATCGACTTTTTTGTACCAGGTATGATGAGGCACAAGGAGATAAGGGGTAGCTACCAAAGAAGTACATGCGACCCAAACCAAGTTGGAGCCCCAAGATTGGCTTTCCTATCATCGACTATGTCTTACATGGCGTGCGAGGAAGGCGTGAGGAGAAGAGTCAATCGTGAGAGCTCAAAGATTCTTTTATGACACGGAAACCGGATGTTATATGTCGTAGGGTATGATGGTCTTTACTCCGATGCCTTCGAACAAGGAAGCGAAGGGTCCTTCGGGAAGCACACAGTGAATGTAGTGCGCACCGGCCGGTCCCAAGCTCTACGATCGAATCGGGGAGAATAAGGCTGCCACGGCCAACAATGATTAATGGCCCAGCGATTAGAATGCGGCAAAATGCGCGTGTCAAATTCCGCGAATTATATGCATCAGCCTCTGGCGGTTGCATCCTTCGGCCACATCACGGCCATTGAGACATGGGGAATGGACATTGTAGGTCCCATTTTTTCTCCGTCGGTCAAAGCGTCGGTTTATTTATTCTAGCAATTACCGACTACTTCTCGAGTGGTGGAAGCAATCGCTAAAGGAAGTAAAGAAGCTTGTGTAGTCAAATTTATCAAACACCATGTCATCTATCGACATGGTGTCCCAAACGAATCGTGCATGACAGCGGTCCCCGGTTCATCAGGCAATTCCTTCATCGGGTTTTGCGAGAAATTCAAGATACAAGGCGTCACGTCGGCGGCCTATAATCGGTTGCAAATGGATTAGCGAGGCATTCAACAAGGCGATTATCAAAATTCAGCCGAAGCTTGTGAAAAGTAACAAGCGAGGCTGGGATGATAAACTTCGGAGAAGCACTGCAGGCGTATCGCTGTGATGCATGCGCCAGCAAGGAGCAACCCGTACTCCACGGTCACGGGTGTGGCGGTTCTCCCGTTGGAAATTGAGATCCGTCCTTACGCCAGCCCTTTCAGCGAGATGGCGGTAGAAGAACAACATCAAAGCGTCTCGAAGAGCTTGAGATGTTAGATGGCGCTGGAGGCTCAACAATGCATTGAGTTCTACCAGCTAGGATGTGAAGGCTTTCAACAAGAAAGTTCGGCGAGAGAACCTTTAGAGAAGGAGATTTGGTCCTCATTGTTCGGCGGCCAGATAATCCTCACTTCAAAAAGAAAGGTAAATTCGAACCTAAATGGGAGGCCGTTTGTAATAAAGCGGTTTACTCCAATGGTGCATATCGCCTAATTACCCAAAATGGCGGCCAAAGAATTAATCTTAGATAAATGGGAAGTTCTGAAGAAATACTATCCATAGTATCTTAGGGATAACCGTTCGGCCGGGAAGTTCCTCGTGGGATGTTTCACCCACTTTTAGCGAGGATAACCCTGGATTTGTCCTCCATCATTTTCCCGCCGATCAAATTTCTTGGCGGTAGGTCTCTAAATTTACGGTACATTACCAAAATCCTCTTGATTCCTTCTATGAACAAGGTGCCACTCAAAATTCCTTTCACCTTGGAGAAGAGAATATAAAATCCTTCCTCTCAAGCGTAAAATCCTTTTTAGAGTGTCAAGCGGAAGGTTTCACCTTCATCTCGAGGTAGCGCCCATGAAGGTATCTTGCCGGATTTTACCGAGACCAGTTGTCCGTGAAGGTCACTGAGCCTCTTGGTTCTCGGTGGAGATCCCTCTTAGTTCCATCTTCATCTTAGGTAGCGCCCGGTATCTTGGCGGGATTTTCGAACCGGGTTGTGGAAGGTTGCACGAGTCTTTTCGGTTCTCGGTGGAGATCCCACTCTTAGTTCCATCTTCATCTCGAGGTGGCCCGGTGAAGGTATCTTGTGGGATTTTCGAGACGGAGGTTGTCCGGCGAAGGTCCACGTGTCTTCGGTTCTCCAGTGGAGATCCACTCTTAGTTCCCCTCTTATCTTAGGTAGCGCCGGTGAAGGTATCCCGGGGAATTTCGAACCGGGTTGTCCGTGAAGTCCAGAGTCTCTTCGGTTCAGTGGAGATCACTCTTAGTTCCATCTTCATCTCGGGTGGCGCAGGCTGAAGGTATCTTGGCCAGGGATTTTTGAGACCGGGTTGTCCAGTGAAGGTCACGAGTCTTTTAGGTTCTGTGGAATCCCTCTTAGTTCCCCTCTTATCTTAGGTAGCGGCCGTGAAGGTATCTTGAGAATTTTCAGATCGGGGTAGTCGGTGAAGGTCACGAGTCTTTTCGATTCCCTGACAAAGGAATGCTGGCTGTTAAGCCTCATCGAGGAAATAGAACACATTCTTCCTTTCCACCTCAATCAATCTTCATCAGGTTGGTCATTCTCGGTCAAAGAAGACACCAAGGTTCATCTTGGGGCGTTTTATCGAAGCCTAAGAAGGGATAAAGCCAGCGCCTCCTGCAGCGTTGTCGGTTTAGTCTTTTAGATTGAAGAAGACACCAAAGGTTAGTCTTAGGGTATTTTATCCGAAGCCTAAGAAGGGATAAAGCCGCCTCACGTTGTGCGGTTTAGTCTTTCTCCGATTGAAGAGACACGAGGATTGATTAAGGGCATTTTATCGAAGCCTAAGAAGGGATAAAGCCAGCGCTTTCACAGCGTTGCGGTTTAGTCTTTCTCCGATTGAAGAAGACACGAGTTCGATTAAGGGCATTTTATCCGAAGCCTAAGAAGGGATAAAGCCAACGCCTAACGCAGCGTTGCGGTTTAGTCTTTCTCCGATTGAAAAGACACGGAGTTCGATTAAGGGTATTTTATCCGAAGCCTAAGAAGGGATGAATCTCGTGTAACGCAGCGTTGCGGTTAGTCTTCGAGTGAAAGGCCGAACCTACATTATTCAACATCGTAGCATTAAGTCTAAGAGAGTTTCATTCTTTTAGCGGCGTTGTGTGTAGAGCGGTTTAGATAATCTACATGCTAGCCCAACTCAAGCGGTAGTTGGTAAAGGCTCATCAAACCCGTTGAGGGCTGGGGGTTGGCCATAACCTAAAGTCAGCCCTCTGCAGCGTTGCGGTTTAGTCTTTTCGATTGAAGAAGACACGAGTTGATTCGGGGTATTTTATCCGAAGCCTAAGAAGGGATAAAGCCAGCGCCGCCTTGCGTTTAGTCTTTTTTCGATTGAAGAAGACACTAGAGTTCGATTAAAGTGTTTAGTCGAAGCCTAAGAAGGGCGAGTCGTGTAACAGCGTTGCCGGGTGGTCTCTTGCCCGTAAAAGTCACGAAGCCTATGTATTAGATATCATAGCAACAAGTCTAGAAGAGTTTCATTCTTTTAGCACAAGTCCGCGTGCGGAGCGGATCACGATAATCCGCACGCTAGCCAACTCAAGCGGTGGTTGGTAAAGGCTAATCAAACCCGTTGGTGAGGTTTGCCAAAATCCTATAAGTATTATGGTTAATTATTTACGTAGTAAAAGAATCATAATAAATAGTGAAAGGGATGGATCTTATTCATTTGAAGCAAATATAGAAGGAGCTACAATGCGTCGATACAATTGATTCAAGCAAAGTTATGATAATACATCTAAATAAAATCATGCGACTGGTGAACAAAGGAAACGAAAGCTGTGACATAGGACTTCATTAGGCGCAATCGGTAATGTGAAGGAAGCAAAGGTCGGCCTTGGCGTGGCTAATTTTCCTCTGGATCGCTCGAACCGAGCCTTGGCTTCCTTCTCAAGTTCCTCTTGATTAGCGGCAATAGCGGCCACATGTTCCCGACGCGTCGCCTCGAGGACTTGCTTCTCCGCGTTGGTGACATCACGGACTCACGGTGCACTCCGCGTGAAATCCTTCAGCGTCTTCTCCCTTGAGCAGTCACGATTCACATGCGTTCGACATGGGTGTGGTACAAGTTTATCTTCTGCTGCAGCGGCAGCATGCGCTCATATGAGTTCGAAAATATGATCTCTTGCTCGATATTTTCCTCTCGCGGCAGCGTTCACGAGAAGCCTTGATCAGAGCCGTCGGCGAGTCATATATCACCTCATCGCATGATTCAAAAGGCTAAATCCTCCACCGCGATAGCAGAGTTAGCCGACTAGTGAGCTTTGCTCACAGCGATTAGGCGAGGGCCACCCATTTGAATTTCCTCCAAGATACTCAATATGAATGGGCGAAGACCATAGAATTAAGCCCATCTAACCTCGATAATAGAGATGCTGTTTCAAACTATTCTCCAACGGTGAAGGAGACCCATCCACGAGCGGGAGTCGAGGCAGCGGATTTTGGCGGGGCAATCTCGGCAATAGGTTGAATCCGTGGAAGTGGTCGTCAAGATTAACAGGGCCTCCACCGCCCTATACTCGAAGGGTGAAATCTGGTTTCGGCCAGAAGTGTAAGGGAAGCGGTGGGCGGATGATGAAGCGATCCCTCAAACTTCGTCATCAGAAATTATGATAGTAGGCTGGAGCTTGGCGGGTTTCTTCATGCAGTGTTAGCCTACGGCTGCGGTTCGCTTCCTCGGTGGAAAAAGCCTTCTCGGATGACCTTGAAATCGAGACTTGACATTAGGAGCCCGAAGTAGGCGAATAATCGCCGAACATCCGCCTACAAGAATAAAGGGTTAACGGATCATTTAGGAGGAATATCTTAAAAAGCGTTATAAAGGCGTAGAACTCTTCGAAACCCATGAGATCAGTCACGACCTTATAGCGAATACTGACGATTTCACGTATTAAATGCGGGAGAGCGATAAATATAGCCGCATAATCAAATGGCAATATATTCCGTTCTGAGGCGAGAATCTGTGTGAATCGCTCGGTCAAAGCTGTCGAGGCGGGTGATCTTTGAAGCCTCAATCCTCACGAAGGAGAATCGGCTCTTCCAATCGCCTCACAAAGGAGAGCGGCGGGGTCATATGAGCGTGCACAATCTGAGCGTCGGTCCCCACAAAGGAGGATTCGGCTCTTCCCAATCGCCTCACAAAGGAGAAACGAAGCGGGGATACGCATATATGTCGAGAATATGATGTGGCGCCTGCAAAGAAAGGGCGTGCATTCCAGCCGTCGCGAGTGATCGACTCCTCGAGGCGTGATCTTCCAACGACATCGGGGAAAGGCGCAAAGACAAATAAAGTCGAAATCACGGTTGAAAGTCGACAAAAAGCATCAAGAAAGACCGATGCTTCAGGCCGGTTACAACCGCAGACAAACCGAAAGCCACGGCGAACCACGGCTAGTGCGCCCCAGTATTACCCGTATGAACCATGACTGAGTCAGCGCAGCGCCACATGCGCTTAGTATGGCGGGCTGTAACAGCAGCTAGGTACGCCAGGCCAGCCTTGAGCCAGCGCCAAAGGCCTTGAGCCGCACCAGTGACCTGCGCCCTTCTTGGCCAGCCGTGCCGCCCGTAACCGCCCCAGCATGCGCCGCCTCGCCAGCTCCACTGGCCCGATCCTTCTCCCTTGTGGTTGTCATCACCTACATACACAAGAAAGAGAGAGAAGAAAAGAAAAAAAATTACAAAACCCTTACACATACCTCGTTGATCGAAGGAGGCAGGAAAGACGAGAAAACAAAACAACAGGAAGGAGAGGGGCGGCCTAGGTCGAGAGAAAAGAGGGTTGGTGGGTATTTATAACAATCTCACCTGAGACCAATCCTCTTTGAATAAGGGTCCCTTTTGGCAGAAGGAATTCTAATTGGAGCCCAAATCAATTCTAATTAGGACTCTAATCAGCCCTAATTAGGAGTCCTAATTGGAACCTTATCCAGGGTGTCAAATTAGTGTCAAATCAGTTAGTTGATTGGCTCCTCCCCTCGCCAAGTTTGGAAAGATTACGAAAGATTTGTTGTGAGAATAACATCTCATGAAGGTCACCACCGTACGATCAGCATATCGCCTAATCCTACTCAACTAGGATTACGGTATAATGTTTCCCAATTTATGAGAAGTTCGGGAAGAATATTTTCACAAAAATATTCTTAGGGATCTTTCGATCGTGCGGTTGCATCGGCCCTAGATCAGCGTCGCCTAATCCTACTCAACTAGGATTCATATATAAGCTGTTTCCCAATTTATCGAGTTTCAGGAAGAATATTTTCACAAAAATATTCTTAGGGATAACTTCGATCGTCGCGGATTGCATCGGCCGCCCGATCAGCGTCGCTAATCCTACTCCAACTAGGATTCAGGTATAAACTGTTTCCCAATTTGTCGAGAAGTTCGGGAAGAATATTTTCACAAAAATATTCTTAGGGATAACTTCGATCGTGCGGATTGCATCGGCCCCGATCAGCAGCGTCGCTAATCCTACTCCAACTAGGATTACGGTATAAAGCTGTTTAATTTATCGAAGTTCAGGAAGAATATTTTCACAAAAATATTCTTAGGTTAACTTCGATCGTCTTGGTTGCATCGGCGATCAGCGTCGCCTAATCCTACTCAACTAGGATTACAGTATAAAGCTGTTCCCAATTTATCGAGAAGTTCAGGAAGAATATTTTCATAAAAATATTCTTAGGGATAACTTCGATCGATCGGTTAATCGGCGTACGATCAGCGGCGTCGCTAATCCTACTCCAACTAGGATTAAGTATAAAGCTGTTTCCTAATTTGTCGAAGTTCGGAAGAATATTTCCACAAAAATATTCTTAGGGATAACTTCGTCTTGGATGGCATCGGCCGATCAGCGTCACTCAATCCTACTCAACTAGGATTACGGTATAAAGCTGTTTCCCAATTCGAAAGTTCCTAGAATATTTTCACAAAATATTCTTAGGGATAACTTCGATCGTCGCGGGATGCATCGGCGCTTGATCAGCGTCGCCTAATCCTACTCAACTAGGATTACGATATAGCTGTTTCCCAATTTATCGAGAAGTTCAGGAAAAATATTTTCACAAAAATATTCTTAGGGATAACTTCGATCTTGACGGATTGCATCGGCCGCCCGATCAGCGTCGCGCTAATCCTACTCCAACTAGGATTACAGTATATTGTTTCCCAATTTATCGAAATTCGGAAGAATATTTTCACAAAAATATTCTTAGGGTTAACTTCGATCGTCGCGGATTGCATCGGCCGATCAATAGCGTGCCTAATCCTACTCAACTAGGATTACGGTATAAACTATTTCCAAAATTTCAGCGAGGAGTTCTGGAGAATAAGTCCATATTCTTAAGGATAACTTCGGTAACCATAATGTCCTCCACCATAATCTCCAAGAGAATAATCGATGAAGAGTGAAAGTCATGTTGACACGGGATAATCATATCCTCGCTGTAGTTAAACCAACAACACGTGATGATGAAGAGTGCTTAGAGTAGAAGTTATGAAATTCCATGTACTGGAAACCACGACCAATGTGTAAGCCAACAAGGAGTTAGCCGACATATGGAGAAGTCAAAAGTCGATGGTTAGTCAAACAACGACCAGCAGACCGCGAATTACAAACAAAACTCACCCACCCGACTTGAATCAAGATAACAAGCGGTCGACAATAAATCTGCGCAGTGATCTTATCGAGGAATCCTACAAAGAAGCTGGATGATCTGAAAGAATCGAAGACTTGAAGCTATCTTTTGGGACCCTCGGCCGGCCCGAAGGCAGGAACCATCATGTCCAAAGCATCGGACTCATTAAGAGTGAGGCGAGGCGGCTTTGGAGAATATCTGTGGCGTTGAAAAATACTTACAAGATCTCGAAACGACTTCGTGAAGAGTCGGCGAATGACAACCATCGAATGAACGGTGATCCCGGATCGTTAAGGCCTTCGAACTTCGACGGCGAACCCTGGCGTCACAAACCGGTTTAAGGACTTGAATCAGACGTCCGGTTGAGGCCGTTGGTCGGAGCGAACCAGAATTAGTCCGGAATCAATCTGAGGCGGAATCTAAGTCAGGAGAAAGCGAAAGTCGGGGAAAGCGGCGAAGCGGCGGAAAGAAGCGGCGGCGCCTCGGCCAGCGGTAGCTTCCCGGCCAAGTGGCAGAAGTGGCTCGACCACAATGGTAGAGCCACCTCGACAACAGGCAGGGTGCCTCGACAAAGTGGTAGAGTGGCTCGACCCCATGGAGCCACCTCGACGACTTGGTAGGTGGCTCGACCGGTAAAGTGAGACGACCCTCCTACATGCTATAAATAGGGGGTTTTCTGCCGGAAGGTCGGATTTTGGGGATTTGGAGGGCTTGATTGGATTTTGGGATCTTTCAAAGGCTCGGACTTGAAGAGTTCTTGCGAGATCTCAGTGTCGGCGCACGGTTACAGAGCAGGCGAGCACAAGTTGATCAGCGTCGGATCTTCAATCAAAAGGTAGCAGAATTGGTTGAACTCTGAGATACCCTCTAGATTAAGCGTCTTAATCTCGGGGATAGCTGTGATTTCTCCTAGTAGATCTCACCCGCTCGTGATCCTCTCCTTCGTGAGTGTGATCCCTCGGTAACCGTTTCCTTGTGAAGCGAGCCCCTTTATCTGTAGTTCGAGCAGGGTCTACGGATCGGGATTGCGGTGGTCCACGGACACAATAAGTCCCGACACGGGCAAAGAACCCGCATAGCGAGGATCGATATATGAGAGATCCTGCGTTTGTTAAAGGATAAAAGTTGTAATCTTTTTGATTTTCATTGTAAGCCTTAAAATAAAGCGATATTTCTCTTTGAATTTGTTTGGTGAAGTTTGTAAGCAAGTTCAAATCAATGATCATCCCAACTTTCTGTTGAACAATACCTTGATCGGCTTCCTAAGATGAAGATGGAACTAAGGTGGGATCTCCACTCAGAAGCAGAAAAGACCGAGGTGACCTTGATCGGACAACTTGATGGGCAGATCAGTTCGAGACCGTTGAATCGAACGAACCAAAATTAGTCCGGAATCAAATCTGGTGGCGGAATCTAAGTCGGGAGAAGCCAAGAGTGTCGGAGAAAGCGGCGGCGGCGGAAAAGCTGACTGGCGCCTAAACCCAACTTGGCGAGTTACCTGCCAAGTGGCGAAAGTCTTCGGCCCGCGATAAGCGACCACCTCGACAACGAAGTAGAGGTGCCTCGGCCAGAATGGCCAGGAAGCTTCGGCTTCCCTGCATGGCTGACCACCTCGACCAACAGTAGGTAAAGCCTCGGCAAAATAACGAAACGACGCTCACCTATGCTATAAATAGAGGGTTTTCCTATCACCGGAAGATTAGGATTTTTTGGGGATTTGGGCGGGCTTCGATTGGATTTTGGGATCTTTCAAAACAGGACTTGAAGAGTTCTTGCGAGATCTAATTAATGCGGTATATGATGAAGTTACGAACAGCAGCGAAACACAAGTTCGATCAACGTCGGATCTTCAATCAAGGTAACCCAGTCGGTCGAACTACAGATACCTCTAGATTAACCGTCTTAATCTCCGGGGATGAATGATTTCTCTAGTAGATCTCACCGCTCTCGTGATCCTCTCCGCCATTGAGTGTAGATCCCTCGGAAACCGTTTCCTTCGTGAAAGCGAGCGCTACATCTGTAGTTCGAGAACCGGATACTCTGGATCCGGAATTGCTTGTGATTGGTCCGCGGACACAATAAGTCCCGTACGGGCAAGAACCGCATAGCGAGGATCCGATACTTGAAGATCTAGCGTTTGTTCAGGATAAAAAGTTGTAATCTCGATTTTCATTGTAAGCCTTAAAATAAAAGGCGATATTTCTCTTTAATGAATTTGTTTTGAGCGACTGGAAGTTTGTAAGCAAGTTCAAATCAATGACAATCATCCCAACTTTTCGTGAACAATACCTTGATCCGGTACGCTACCTAAGATGAAGATGGAACTAAGAGTGGGATCTCCACTCCGAGAAGAAAAAGACTTCGGTGACCTTGATGGACAACCAGGTGCGAAAATCGGCGCATACCTTGATCGGCGCTACCTAAGATGAAGATGGAACTAAGAGTGGGATCTCCACTCAGAGCCGAAAAGACTTCGGGTGACCTTGATCGGACAACACAGTGCGAAAATCCGGCGCTTACCTTCAGTCGTAGCTACCTAAGATGAAGATGGAACTAAGTGGGATCTCCCACTCCGAGCGAAAAGACTGAGCGACCTTCGGTCGGACAACTTTAGTCACGAAAATCGGCATATACCCGGTCGGCGCTACGAAGATGAAAGATGGAAACCCTTCCGTTTATCCGCGAAAAGGATTTTGCGGCTTGGAGAGGAAGAATTTTATATTCTATCTCCGGCGTGAAAGGAATTTTGGTGGGCCTCTTGTTCATAGAAGGAATCAAAGGGGATTTTGGTAATGTACCGAAAATTTGTAGACCCGTCAAGGAATTTGATCGGTGGGGAAATATGATGGAGGATAAATCTAGGGTTATCCTCAAAGAAAGTGGGTGAAACATCCCACGAGGAACTTCCGTTAAGCGGGTTATCACGAAGATACTAAGGGTAGTATTTCTTGAACTTCCATTTATCGGCATTAATTGCGGGTCGCCATTTTGGGTAATTAGGCGATATGCACCATTAAGAAACCGTTTCTATTACAAGCGGACCCTCCCATTTAGGTTGAATTTACCTTTCTTTTTGGAAGTGAGGATTATCGATTATCGGCGGCGAGGACCAAATCTCTTCTCTAAAGGTTCTCGTCGAACTTTCTTGTTGAAAGCTCGACATCCTAGCTTGGTAGAACTCAATGCATTGTTGAGCCTCGAGCTTCTCATCTAACATCTCAAGCTCTTGAGGCGTTTTGATGTTGTTCTTGGTCGTCATCTCTGTTGAAGGCGTCTGCGGTGGCGGGATCTGAATTTCCAATGGGAGAAGCGCTACGCGTAAACCGAGTGCGGGGGTTGCTCCGTTGGCGTCGCGTCGGTTGTCGCGATATGCCCGAGTGCTTCTCGAGTTTATCATCGGTCTCGCTTGTTATTCTTCACAAGCGACCAAATTTTGATAATCGTCTTGTTGAAGCGCCGGCTAATCCATTTCTTTTTGGATTATAAACATTGGCGAGACATCTTGTATCTTGAATTTTTAAAACGATGAAGGAATTGCGATAATTGGGGACCGTTGTCATGCGATCCGTCTTGGGACACCGTGTCGATAGATGACATGGTGTTTGATAAACGATGTGGTTTTCGCCTTTACTTCTTTTAGCGGGATTGCTTCGCCCACTTGGAAGTAGTCGGTGATCGCTAGAATAAACCGATCTCCTTTGTGGCGGAAAAATGGGACCTGGTCCATTCCCCATGTCTCGAATGGCGAGGATGTGGCGAAGGATGCAAGCTGCTCGGGAGGTGATGCATATAATTCGCGTGAATTTGACCGCGTGGCATTTCCGCGGCACTTCATTGCGTCATTAATCATTGTTGGCCAAAGTAGCCCATTCTCTGATTCGATCGTAGAGCTTGGGACCCGGTGGTGTGCACCACATTCACCTTCGTGTGCTTCGAAGGACCTCTCCTGCCTCTTTGTTTGAGAGGCATCGAACAAAGACCATCGTACCCGTGATATAACATCAGTTCTACGTGTCGTAAAAGAATCTTGGAGCTCTTAGCGGATTGACTCTCTCTCCTTCCGTCTTCGGTAGAATACCATGTAAGGCGTGTCGATGATAGGAAAGCGCCAATCTCGGGGCTCCAACTTGGTTTGGGTTGCATGTACTTCTTTGGTAACTACCCCTTATCTTCTTGTGCCTCATCGTATAATGGTACGAAGAGTTGGTGAGTCTGACCGTAACTAGTTGCTTTCGGTCTCGGAAGGTTGTGCGGCGACGACTACTTGCCCGGATGCATCCGCATAAAGCGTTTTGGAAGCGGGATATATTCGATGAAAAATTCTTGAATGAGTACGCTATTTGACTATCGATGATAGGGATTAGATCAGTTCGAACCGTAGTCACCACGAACACAGCAACTATCAATTGAATCGCGTATGCTTGAGATATTGACCCCGCTCCTTGGCGAAACTAAGTCCAATAAGTAGCGCGTTGTATTCGGCTACGTTATTGGAACAAGGTTGGTGGTGAATAAGCGAGGGCATGACATGATTCCGGGAAACTAAGACAACCGACTCCGTGGAAATCTTAGAACATCGGGGGCTTGCCACATTGGTGGCGAAGCTCCATCAAAATACAATCGCCATATTTGTTGGTGCGATGTAGTGTTGACTTCGTGGACTTCATCAGGAAGATCATCATATAGCTCAAGCTGCATCCGTTGTGGTGGCGACCAGAGATCACAAATCGCTTGTCCTTTGGTGACTTACGTTGTTTGAAATACAAGTCATATTGGGACAAGAGCAAGGCCCATTTAAGCTAGCGCCAACTCATGAGGCGGTGGGTCATAAATATCGGACGGATTTACGTTAGAGATAACATAAATCGTCATCCAGGCTAAATAGTGCGCATTTTACGAATCGCGAACACTAATGCAAAGCCTTGCTTCACCGACCATTGGATATCGAGACTTCGGCACCGACTAATGTTATTTCGGGTAATACTTTGCTGTTTGTGACGGTATGTCGTCGTCTTGCGAAGTAAAGCGAGTGATCCGTTGCCTTGGCGTAGATCAAAAGCGGTTTCCGACGGTGCAACAAGAGCGGGAGGTTTAGCGAATCTGACTTGATCTCTTGAATGCCTTCGGCGGCGTCGTCCCAAATATATGACCGCCCTTCTTGTTCAACTTGGAGAGCGGTTGGCACTTCGGATAGGTTCGATATGAACCGTCGGATGTCATGCCAATCGTCCTTGTAACCCACGAGTTCTCTCAGTTTCGGAGGTTGCAACTCTTGAATCGCCTTCACTTTGTCGGGATCGGCGTGGATTCCTTTGTCGGTGAAAGAACACTTGGACATCCCAAGGAAGGATTTGGCGGGGTTCATCTTTAGGCGATGAGTCGCATGAGTTGAATACCGTTCTAAGATCTTTGATGTGATCTCCTTTGTCCGGCTTTTCCGACCAAATCGTCGGCGTAGCATTCGACCGTTTTCGAAGATGATCTGGAAAATCTCGTCATTGCTCTCGGTATGTTGCGTAGCGGCATTTTGAGGCGAGCGGCATGACCGTGTAGCAATATATCCGATGGGCGTTACGAGCTTGTGTGTTTGGCGTCATCGGGGTGCATCTTGATTTGATTATACGAAAAAAGCCATCCATAAAGACATTCTTTCAAATCCACACGTGTTGTCAACTATGACAGTGATTGGAAGAGGAAAGTCATCTTTGGGCAAGCGGCGTTGAGGTCTCGTATCGACCACGGATCCTAATCGACCCATTCTTCTTCATGGCCGGGACTATATTAGCCCCCATCCGGATGTTGAATTTCCTCGATGAATCCGATTCTATGAGTTTCTTCCGTCAACAATTGCCTCAATATTTGTGGGCCGAAACCGTCTTCTTTGTTGCTTGGCGGGTTTGACATCGCCTTGATGTTGGCGATGTGTTGCCACATTAGGGTCGAGTCTGGCATGTCCTCGTAACTCGGTGAATACATCGATATACTCACGATTAGGGCAATCAACTCTTCCTTTTCTTCGAAGGAGAGTATTGCGATGTTTATGAGTTTAGGATGCTCTTCATCACCCATATTAACTGGACTACCTCATCCTTAGTGGGGGTTCTCTTTGTTGAACCTATCCCAAAGCGCTCGAGGTTGATGGATCCATGGGTCTTCCCATGTTGGCATATCTTCATCACTCTCAATAGTAGCGGGATCGATCGTAGCCATATTTGACATCAAAGCCTTGAAAGCTTCTCGGTGTGGAATCCCAAGCGAAGAAGTCGGGCGAATGTCCGTCTCCCTCATAGGGTGGATTATTATCAATCGACCACGAGCATTCATCTTCGAGGAGGATTAGTATCCCAATCCCCTTCTAAATGCATAGTAATTATCAGGCTTTCCTCTTGGGACATAGCTTTAGGAGGGTTCGAGGGCCTCGTCAGAAACATAGACCTTCCCCTCGTGTCAAGTCATACCCCATTTCTTCATGATACCCGGTGTTACGGACTATATCGAATGTGTGGAGGATAGGCCATTGTCATCTTCATCTTCTTCAAAGAAATGATTACGTTGGGCGCATCTCCTTTTGTAAACCAAGTCTTTTCACTACTTGATCTTAGGTGGGATGGCGAGTGTTGTCCCAAAGAGTCGAGCTGCTTTTGTGTAAAGCAAGATGGCCAGAGTTGGCGAGGTGCAACTCGGATCATTGTATAAACTTCATCACATCATTCAAAGATAAAGGATACTCTAAATCGTCATTTATTGATTCATGGCAATTTGCCAATTACAATGTTCATCGGCGATTCTTCATCGTCAAGATTGATTACAAGGGTACAATGTCATTTAAAACAAAACCTCCACTATAACCAAGCCGGTTTCGGTATCGGCTTCTTCACGCTGTCCGTGCCTTGGGCGATGATTGATTTGGACTCATTACGGTAGAGGAGAGAATCGGTGAAATAATTCTCCATCCTTAAGCGGTTGTTTGTCGCGACCACCGTCTTGACCTCATTATTAGTGTCTACATATTTGAGACGATGAAGAGTAGGCGGGACTATAACGTTATTGTGGATCCAAGGTCGACCCACAATAAGTTATAGGAAGTCTCTGCGTCAATCACATAGCGGTGACTTGGACTTTAAGTCCCCATTTGGCACTTTATCGGATTTTACCAATGGCGGGACCGGTGGTGTTAAATCGTAGATCATGTGCCGTTGATGCTAACTGTTGTGGGAATTCCAGATGATACATGGCCGAGGGCATGATGCTCCTGTGGAACCGGATCGACTTGGATCGGTTAACTTCACTAGACCAATATACGGTGAAGTATAGCGGCCTATCGTGCTTGGAATTCCTTCTGCATATCCTCCTTTGTAAAAGTGATGCGGGAAGTGTTTAGTCGCAAGGTTGCATTGTTGGGCCGACTCTTACGGACTCGGCCTAATCTGGAGTGAAGACTACGAATCGTGAGGGCTTCTTGAAGAGCTTCTCGTCTCTTTTGATAACGCTGACAACTCATAGAAAGTGATCCTTGCGGGGATATTATTAATTTGTGCCATTACATCAAAGCGGTATGGAGAGTTCGAAGTTC
>CM022704.1:54855521-54986183 GCA_012295165.1 Asparagus setaceus | reverse complement strand
TTCTTGAATCTAGTTTACATCCTCTGCTAACCTAGATTACAAGAATAGTGACTCCCTCTTTCTCTTAGTTTTTCCTCTAATAATAGAAAACTATACATAGAGAAACCAAAAGTATATCCCTAGCCTAACTTCCTAACTAGCATAGAATACAAACTCCTTTTCATGATGAGACCTAATCTCCTAATTATGATAGACATCTAATCCTATCTAATTCTCATAAAGTTATATAAAGAATTAAAGATACAATCCCAACGATCTCTACTTTAGATTTGATTCTCAAACCATCTTGAAGATTTACCAATGCCGTCTTGAAAATTTGCCTCTCCCACTAGCGTCTTCTATTGCTTTGCACTTCAAACCGAAGTGCCCGCACTCCTCACTGGAATACCCACACTCCAACTGGAATGCCCCGTGACCATCGCTATCACCTGCCTCGCTGTGATACCTCCACCTCTCTTGTGCGCACCAAGAGATCTTTGCCACCTCTAATTGTGTAGGCTTAAAATTGCTTATCAAGACTTAACAAGACTCGTAAACGGTGGGTTGATAACCGACGATCCATCCGGACGGCTAACCTAACGCCGCCGACGTGGATTACGCCGCAAAACGCGTAAAGCGAAGTCGACGAACCCATAAAGTGAGTCGGCGAGGCGCACGGTGCAGCCGAAACGACGCCGTGAGAAAACCCGACGACGGCTCAACGAGGCGAAGTTGGCTAAATTCAAACGCTGACGACGGAATCAACCGCATTTAGTCCGTCGATGCAAACGAACCGCTTGAGCTCGAAAGTTAATCCGACACGGACTCGAACACAATGGCGACATCACCGAGCAAAAAACTGCCCTAAGACCGAAGAATCGACAAGAATCGACGGAGAGTCGACGGAAAACGATGCGACGACGAGCGCCATGACGCGGCACTCGGCCAGGCCAAGGTGGTTTCGCCACTTTGCGAGCCACCTCGGCCAAGTGGTCGAGGAGGTTTCGGCCGCAGCCACGGCCAACTTGGCCGAGGTGCTCGCCAGTGGCCGAGGTGGCTCGGCCACCATGGCCGAGCCACCGCCAGTGTTTTGCCACCTGTCGGGTCGCCAGCCCCTTTGTTTTTGTATAAAGGGGGTCTTGCTCATTCGAGGGGTGATTTTGGGGATTTTGGCTTGGATTTTGGCGGACTTCTGAAGAGCCCTCGCGAGATCTACGACGCACGGTTCCGAGCACCGGCGAGCTCAAGTCCAGTCGACGTCAGATCTATAGGCGGAAGGTAAACAAACTCGGGTCGAACTACAGATACCCTCTAGGTTAAGCTTCGTCTTAACCTCGTGGATAGCGCTGTGATTTCTCCTTGTAGATTCACCCGCCCGCGATCCTTTCCTTCGTGAGTGTGATCCGCAGCGATCCTCTCCTTCGTGAGTGTGATCCTCAGCGCTTGCCTTCTTCGGAAGCGAGCCCCTCACGCTCAGAAGTTCCGCAACCCGGTTTACACGGGATCGGATTGCGCGGTGGTCAACGGACGAACAAAAAGTCCCCGGCACAGGCAAAGAACCCACGCAAGCGAGTGTAGGCAGTAAAAATTGCCTTAATCCTTACACAGCAACTCGGAATGAGCAGAAGAGCTTAGGGGTCCATCCGAGTGGAGCCAGGCCCGCCTAAAGGTTAAGTTTACCTGGATGATTGACTTTATCAAATAAGACAGAAATGCTGATATCTCTTAAACCAAAAGGAACTGGGTAAGATGACTGGGTCAATTGGCTCCGTCTCGTCGAGATGGTCGATTTCCATATATAATTCGCCTAATTCCGACGCGACGGTTTGAAAGTTACGACTGTTCTTCATAGCAGGACGAGGCCGCCAAGGCCGAGGCTCGACATTCGACGAGGCTCGCCAAGCGCCGAGGCTCGACATTCAGCGATGCTCGCAAGCAGCGGGCTCGACATTCAACCGAGGTTCGCTTATAGCGCGAACCTCGACATTCAACCGAGGTTCGCTTATAGCGCGAACCTCGACATCCAACCGAGGTTCGCTTATAGCAGGAACCTCGACATCCAACCGAGGTTCGCCTATAGCAGTGAACCTCGACAATCAACCGAGGTTCGCCTATAGCAGTGAGTCTCGATACCCCACCTCGACATCCAACCGAGGTTCGCCTATAGCAGTGAACCTCGACATCCAACCGAGGTTCGCTTATAGCTGAACCTCGACAATCAACCGAGGTTCGCTTATAGCGCTGAGTCTCGACACCTCGCCAACACTCAACCGAGGTTCGCCAACAGCAGCGAGCCTCGACATCCAACCGAGGTTCGCCTATAGCAGTGAACCTCGACAATCAACCGAGGTTCGCCTATAGCAGTGAGTCTCGATACCCCGCCCCGACACTCAGCCGAGGTTCGCCCGCAGCAGTGAACCTCGACGTTCAAACGAAGCTCGCCCGCGACATCATTGGTCCGACGAGGCTCGCCGTTCGCCGTTACTGCAGCGGCGCCACGACATTAGCAAATCTGACAATTACCACAGCGGCGCCGCTCACTGTAGCAAGCACGAGGCCATTGTCAGAACGCAGGCCTTGCGTTTGACTGGCTCTGGCACGATGGGAAGGGTCATTAACCCTCATGTGAAAGTGACAATAGGGGTCAGCTACACCCCTCAAGCCCATATAAATAATTGAAAGCCCAACAAAGAAAAGGCTGGCTGGCTTTTAGAGAGAACTCTTGGAAAATCAAGCACTTGCGCACAAGAGAGATCAAGCTCCTCTTCAACAACCTCTAGATCATCCGCAGCTTCGATCTGATCGTCAACGGGAAGCAACCTCGACTCGAGCATCGAGTGAAGCATCCTCTCGCTACCAAACAACCCACCTTAAAAGAGGAGTCAAATCGACCTTCTCTTCCTCTGTAATCGAAGGAATTTGATTGTAAGACATTCATTCAATCAATAAACATTTTTTCGACCCTACAGAAGATGGCGACCACAGTGGGAGCAACCATTCATTCCGATGAACTGGTGGTGGCGCAATCAGACGAAGTTGCAATTGGAACCGAGGTTCGACCTTGGTCATTGAATTTGATCACGAGAAAGTACGAGGAGTTCCTCCGGGCATCTAGCCCGAAAGGCACGCAAGTGTCGCCGAAGTCTCATGAGACTTCAGCCCCGTGGCTTTGTTGAATCCTCTCGAGTGAACCTCGACGAGCAGCCTTGTCTCTCAGGGCGAGGCTCCAAAAGCTAGCCGCCAGGCTAAGAAGTGGGTTGTTAAGCAACCCAAGTCAACCGGATGTTGTTAGCCAAGTTTGGCTTCGGCGAGCCTCGCTCGCCATGGGAGAGACTGATCCTACTAACGGTTCCCTATCCAGGCGCGCCAGACAACGTCAGCGGCAGAACCAAGCTCGCCGATGTGCTCGAGCTTTGGTCTCGTTGGACGGATTCCACTATCGTCCGAAGAAAGCCAGTGAACCTCGTCATCATCAAGAGGATCATTCGAAACAAGACGAACGCCGCCTACCGCGAACCTCGCCCACAAGACGCAACGCCGCCATGCTGCGAGCCTCGTCCAAGTGGCGAACCTCGCCTACAACGTGGGGTCCCCTCAAGAAGTGACGAGCCTCGTCAAAGTGGCGAACCTCGCCTGCAACGCGAGGTCCCCTTGAAAAGAGACGAGCCTCACCGCGCTTAACCTCGCCAAAGAACGCGGACGAAGCGTTGTTCACCGCGAACCTCGCCCACAAGACGAAGTGCCGTCCGCGAGCTCGGCCCAAGTGGCGAACCTGCGCCTACAACGTGGGGTCCCCTCAAGAAGTGGCGAGCCTCGTCAAAGTGGCGAACCTCGCCTACAACGCGTCCCTTGAAAGAGGCGAGCCTGCGTGCGCTTAGCGAACCTGCGCCCGACAGCGTGATGAACGTCGCTCTGTTGACGAACCTCGTCATGGCAAGTGTCAGAATGACGAACCTCGTCAACATGAGGGCCATGCTGAGCCAGATGAACTTCGCTCGGATGGCGAACTTCATATTCTCGCCGCCAGAGGGAAGTGGCAACCTCGCCAGGTTCGCCAAACTCGACTCTGGAAGCCCCTCTCACGCGAGGCTCATTTTTCGGAATCAACTGGGGGTACACCCACTTCCGATCTCCGTGATTATCTCACACGCAAGCGCGATGCCAATCAAATGCAGTCTCATTGCTGCTGTGAGAAGCTCATCTCTGCGATGTGCGCCCAATGTTCGTCAACACATCAGCCTTCGGTCTTTGAGCGGTTATCTGACCCGTCAACTAGACGAAGGCGGTTCCACCGTAAAAGGCAAGCGGCCCGCGAGGGTCATGGAGTCACCATTAACATGGTTGGAAGGAGCGGGAGCAAGACCCGATAAGCCCTCGAATCGCTCCGACTCAGTAACTCCCTGCTTTACGGCGCATTAATCAACAGTCAAGGCTCCTATCGGCACCCGTCTTCGCACCAGGGCGGCAATCCCGTTTGATTATAGCCAGTTGGCTGGGGGTCCTTCTGAAGAATTGGAGAACTCTGCCATCGCTACATCTCAACCTTCAAATACGATTTCGACGTTGTCCCCTGTATGGAACGAGAAGAAGAGATGGCACGAAGAATTGAAGAGCAACAAGCTACTATTCTTGCGCAACAAGAATCTATCGACGCTTTAGAGATGATGATGGAGAAAGTTGTGGGCAAGAAGAAGATGGGCGAAGGGGATCCAAATCGAGCAAGAAGGCTACCATGGGATCATGATGTTCACTGATGTCATCCGGCGGAGTCAAACCATCGAAAGAGCGGATCATATGTTGCGGGATTTCCAAAGCGCTGGACGCTCAAACTCCAAGGGCAATCTAAGAGCAGTGGCAAGGCCATACCCTATAGAATGGGATGATGTCCCATATCCTCCAAATTCAAGCCACTTAATTTAGTGCGATTACGAAAAAGCTCCGTCGCAACACATCTATTACTTCCAAGCCAAACCGGGCATATAACGGGTAACGATCCTATCATGACCCGGTTATTCATTAGCACTCTTAAGGGAGTCGCCTTCGAGTGGTTTCGAAGGTTAGAGCCTGGTTCTATCAGCTCTTGGAAAGATGTGCAGAGGCTTTTTATGGCCCGATTCTTCGATGATGACACTGAGGTGTCTATGGCCACGTTGCTGGTCGAAAAGCAAAAGAAGACGGAGTCCGCCAAGACGTCGCTGCTTTCCGAATGCCTTTGCACTCCCGACCAGCCTCGGAAGCTTACATTCATCGGGATGCAGAGCCAACCTCGATCAACATACTTTCAAAGATGGGTGCGCTTGAAGCACACTCTTGGAGAGAATTGGTGAGGTGGTATGCGAGCAAGTTGAGAACATGCTTATGAGGATCGAAGCCGAGGAACCCCAGGATTCTCGTCATAAGAAGGGGGGTAATCAGAACAATTTTATTCCCCAAAAGCAGTCGAAGGGGAAGGAGACTTTGGCCGTGGAGACCCAACCTACTTCGAGACCCTTCAAGCAGAAATCGAATGTTTTGATACCGCCCCAGAGGAAGTATGACTTTAAGGATGACCAGTCATACCAATCCTTAAAACTTTACTCAAAATGAACAAGATCACGCCTTAAATGAGGAAGCCGGAGGAAGCTTCAAGGACGGATGATCCAAAATACTGCATGTACCATCGAATGGTACACCATCCGACGGGGTCATGCTACATCTTGAAAGACAAGATCCAAGTCTTGTTAGAAGCAGGTGTTATGACTCTGCGGGAGGATCAGAAGAAGGTGTCTGCAAACATGGTCGATCTCCAGTAGCGGGAGGCACAAGGTATGGTCCCTTACACTACGCCCAAGGGCGAAATTATGTGGGTCCACCCCGACTTGTTATCAGATGAACAATGGTCCTCTTCAAAGCCTAAAGGGAGGACTTGTAATGCCACCTCCGCTGCGCCGGAAAAGGAGCAAATCATCCCGGCCGCACAGCCTGTACCAGCGTTTGCTACCCGAGGTGGGAAAGAGTTCTCAAGGGAGTATCCCGAGGCAGTACCCGATGTACCATCAAGGGTGCCGGTCATTGAGCCCAAAACAAGGGAAATCCGCTACAACAGAGCGCTTAGGAAGGACACGCCTCAGACCTCGGGCCCCTTTCCAGTTTGATGTTTTAGCTCAACTCTCCAACATCCCGGCGAGGATCACTTTATTCGAGCTCTTGCGCCTCTCTCAATCTACCAGAGAAGCTTTTAGAAGCTATGGATAACGGCTGCCTCGCCATTTCCCGTAAAGCTCAATGTAAGTTTGCGCCAATGTCACTGTGTCTTCAGGCCAATACCTTGCATTACCTTCTCCTCGGAGGACATGCAAGTGAAGAACCCAAGCATGATAGGCCATTATACTTACCGTTACATTGCTCTGTCCGAATCAACCGAGCTCAAGTTGATCCAGATCCGCATTGAGTATCATCCCATTGAGAATCATACAACATCTTGGGATACCGCTGCATCGTTTGGCGACAACGGGACTACCATCTACGGCTTCAATGCGCCACTCGTCCCTTGGGCAAAATCAAACTCGATGCCGATAGGAGACTTGAAGACGATGTCACTTGCTATGTCATCGACGACACATCTTACAATTTGCTCTTGGTCGACCTCGATCCACGAAAACTTGATCGTCCCATCTACGTTGCATCAATGCATGAAGTACGTAGACGAAGAAGGGGTGGTTAAAACATTGGTCGCGGAAAGGCAACCGTTCAAGGGGGTGGAGAATTATTTCACTGATTCTGTCCACTACCTTGGGGAAGGCCAAACCGGTGAACCACAGATCGAGGACTATGACAGCGGGAATGAAGCTGACATAGAGTCCGAACAAGGAGTTGTGTTCAATGATGTAAAACCCTTTGTAATCGATCTGAATGATCCTGATGACGATATCGTCATTTTCAATGAAGATTATGATTTAGCTTACGCACCGGGTGTTGAAAGTCATACTGACTTAATGTCAGAAATTCTGCCACGGTTGTATGCTGAACCTGCATTGCACATGCCAATTCGGTCGTCGTTCATGATGACCCAAAGGCATAATGACTCTTCGCAAGCGGTTTTTGTGGTACCAGCCAGGGATAGTGATCAGAAAGACATTATCCTTGGCAAGGTCAGTCAGCCGTTGCAAAACAAGCTCGAGCAGCCCAAAGCGGAGGAAGAGGAACTCCACTTCATATTTCGCCAACGGCACGAAATTTGATGAAGAAAATGGGGTATGACTTCCTTCGCAAAGAAGGACTAAACTTCGGGAAGGGCATCAGGGCACCGATCAGATCCGCCTATGTCCCGGAAGGCCAGCCTGATGATTACTATCATAAAACTCGTAAAGGGTTGGGGTATGAATCACCATTGTACTCATGGCATGTCGAGACTGAGAGCGATTCAGAGCACTCGTCGCCCGAACAGCTTCCTCGATTCAAGTCGCATGACATGAGTTTCGGTGCCTGATGGCCAATATGACTGCAGCCGATCAACTTGAGATTCAAGAGGACGATCAGCTGTCATTATTCGAAGATCCGCTAAGTCAACAGCTCGGGATGCAGTGGGAACATCGTTTTGAACAACGAGAACCGCCCACCGATGACAAAATAGTCCGAAAGTGGATATGGGGATGAAGCTAATCGAAGCCCATATTCATAAGTTTATAGTTTGACAAATGAAGAAAGGAAAGCCTTATCGCTTTGGTACGGGAATATATCGATGTCTTCGCTTGGAGTTATGAAGATATGCCCGGCTTAGACCCGCAAGTGGCTATGCATTGCCTTAATATCGAACCAGGCGCTAAGCCTGTTAAACAACAGCAACGACGATTTGCCCCTCAGGTCATGAAGGCCATTGAGAAAGAAATCGAGAAGCTGATCAAAGCAGGTTTCATTCGGGAGGTTCAACACCCCGACTGGGTAGCCAATATAGTACCTGTTTTGAAGAAAAGCGGACAGATCCGGCCGTGCGTCGACTATCGAGACTTAAATTCAGCATGTCCGAAAGATGATTTTCCTTTACCAATCACGGATATTATCGTCGATAACACGTGTGGGTTTGAAAGGATGTCTTTTATGGATGGCTTTTCAGGGTACAATCAGATCAAAATGCACCCCGATGATGAAAAGCACACCGCTTTCCGAACACCGTCAGAATATATATATGCCTTCGCTTGAAAACGCAGGGCTACATACCAACGTTATGAACACTATCTTCGAAAACATTTGCGGAAGACGAGAATGCTATGTGGACGATTTGGTAGTCAAGAGTCGCGCAAAAGTGATCATTTACGCGACTTTGAGGACGACATTTGAGATAATGCGCACATCACCGAGGATGAACCAGCTAAGTCTTTTAAGGAATGTCTAGTGGCAAGTTTCGGGATTCATGGTCACAGAGATGGTATACGACTCGACCCGACAAAGTCAAAGCCATCAAGGACTTCCACCTCCTAGAAGCCTCGAGAGCTTCGTGGCCTCCAAGGCTTGGCTTACATTCGCAGATTCATCTCCAATTTATCGGGGAAATGTCAACCATTCTCGAAGCTCATGAAGAAGGGTGTATCGTTCGTTTGGGATGAAGATTGTCGGAAGGCATTCGAAGAGATCAAAACGTATCTGTCTAATCCCCCTGTGTTGGTTGCACCTAAATCAGGAAAGCCATTTCTGATTTACATCCGCACTACAGAGTATGCGTTAGCAGGTCTCTTAGCACAGGACGATGACAATGGCCACGAACAGGCAGTCTATTACCTCAGTAGGACGTTGTCGGGGGCCGAATATCGATATCCTCCCGTTCAGAAGGAATGTTTGGCTTTGGTCTTCGCCATCCAAAAGATGCGGCACTATCTAGTGGGACAGACCATACACGTCATCTCCAAAATTGACCCTATACGGGTATTCATGACCCAGCCTGGCACGTTGAATGGTCGAATGGCTAGATGGGCATTGCTGTTATCTCAGTACGACATTCACTTCAAACCTCGTGGCGGGGTCAAGCTGCGGTGATCTTTGGCTAACCATCCATTGAAAGGGAAAGTCGAATTGTATCAAGACATGCCTGATGAACCTTATGAAGCTAATCTGGTCTCTAAGGAACAGGTGTGGCAGTTGTTCTTTGACGGAGCCTCGAGAGCAACCCCTGATGGCCCCGTTGTAGCCGGAGTGGGGGTAGTATTGATATCTCCACAAAACCACGTGGTACCACGAGCTGTGTCGTTATCAGAACCATGCACCAATAACGTAGCAGAATATAATGCGTTGTTGATTGGTCTCGACATAGCCAAACATCTAGGCGTGAAACACCTTGAAGCATTTGGGGATTCAGCTAGTCGTGAAACAACTAAGAGGAGAATACTGTCGTGCACGAGGACCTTATCCCTCATTATGCAGCCCATAACTTTAGTGACTCCTTTGAAAGCTTTTACATTGATCATGTACCCCGCTTATGAACACTTACGCCGATGCTGGCGTCTCGCAGCAGCTACGCTAGCCCTGCCTGAGAATGCTACTCGGCAAGTTATTGTGTCTAGTCGGCAACTATTTCGGCCAAAATATGCATTACAGGTCCAAGCAGTCGAGGACGAACCTAAGTCACTTGAAGCACGAGACTGGCGGTTTCCGATCATCGACTATGTCTTGCATGGGATATTGCCCAAGACATAAAAGAAAGGGAGTCAATTGCCGGCGAAGGCCAAGATTTTACTACGATTCCTGCCATGCATCTTATATAGAAGGTCATATGATGGGTTACTGCTTCGATGTCTGTCAACTAAGGAAGCAGAGCAAGTCTTGAAAGAAGCTCATGACGGTGTTTGTGGAGCACACCAACCTGGGCCCAAGTTATGGGACCGCTGCGTAGACTCGGTTATTATTGGCCGACAATGGTGAGGGGATGCCGCGGCTTACGCTAAACGATGCCATGCGTGCCAAATACATGCTAATTACCTTCACCAACCTCCGGAACACTTGCATCCTACCGCCACGCCCCGCCATTTGAAACGGGGAATGGACATCGCCGGTCCAATTTCTCCACCTTCTTCAAAAGGACATCGCTTCATATTGGCGATAACTGAGTATTTCTCAAAGTGGGCTGAAGCCGTCCCGTTGAGATTGGTCAAGACAAGCGATGTGATCAAATTTGTTAAACATCATGTCATATACCGGTATGGGGTGCCGAGGCAGATCGTCCACGATAATGGTCCGCAATTTGTCAGTCATGCCTTCACGCGATTCTGCGATAAATTTCAAATCCGGAACCTAGCATCAACAGCTTACTACCCTGCTGCGAATGGACAGGCTGAAGCTTTTAATAAGACGATCATCAAAATCCTTACTAAGATGGTCTCTTCGAACAAAAAGGATTGGAACGACAAGCTGGGGCAAAGCCTGTGGGCTTACCGTACAACGGTTCGCACACCGACAGGTACCACCCCATATTCTCTGGTTTATGGTTGTGAAGCCATTTTACCGATAGAGATTCAAATCCCGTCGCTTCGAATGGCGTTATCCACCGGAATGACAACCGAGGAAAATCATCGCCGACGCCTTGAGGAACTTGAAATGCTGGATGAAAAGCGACATGTGCTCAACAAAGATATCGAAGCTTTTACCAGACCCGGATTTCTAAAGCATTTGACAAGAAAGTCCGGTGTCGTATTTTCAAGGAAGGCGACCTTGTTCTCGCTGTCCGACGCCCAATGATTTTGAACTCCAAAAAGAAGGGGAAGTTCGAACCAAAATGGGAAGGGCCATTCGTAGTGGAATCAGTTTACTCGAATGGAGCATACCGCCTGACCAATCAAGAAGGCGACAGAATCATGATGCCTATTAATGGTAAGTTTCTGAAAAAGTACTACCCATAGTCTTCTTTCAAACTCCCACTGAGTTGTCATGTTAACAATCACCTCTGATAACTAATTTCCTCCAAATTCTCTCGCCAATCCTCATCAATAGGATGCGGGACCCCAAAGCTATCATGTTAACAATCACCTCGATAGTTCCTCAAGATTTCCTCGTCAATCCTCTCAAACAGATGACGGACCACTCCCACGAATCATTTCCTAAATGATTTTGTTCGAATCACCGTTGTTATACTTTCACGCCATCAACAACTTGATTGTTTTTGATTGCATCGTTATACTTTTATGTCACCAACGATTCGATCATTTCCAAATAGTGGCCTACCATGCGATGTGCCTCTATTTCACCATAGTCGCTATACTCCCATGTCAACAATCGACTCGCCTACCTTACGTAATCATTCCCTAAATGATTTTGTTCGTAATCACTGTTGTTATACTTTCACGTCACTGAACAACTTGATTGCTTTTTGATTGCGATCGTTATACTTTTATGTCACTGAACGATTCGATCATTTCCGAATAGTGGCCTACCATGCGATGTGCCACTATTCTGGGTTTGTCTTTGCCCCAAGAGAAGACACAAAGGGTTCGTCTTCGCCCCAAGAGAAGACAAAGTCTATACGCGCGGCCGTTCCACGTGTAGCCAGTTGTTGGTAAACAACAACTGAATCTATGCCTCTCTGGCATAGGGGACTTTATCTCGATCCCTTATTAGAGATAAGTCTACGTCTAACACACGTAGCCGGGTAGTCTATTCCCGTAAGAAGGACAAAGTCTACGTATTCAATATCGTAGCGCTAAGAGAGTTAACTCTTTAGCATAACGTTACATGTAGAACGGACTTAGATGATCTACATGCTAGCCCGATTCAAACGGTAATCGGTAAAGGCACATCAAATCCGTTGATAGCTGGGGGTTTGCTAAAAATCCCAGAGGGCGATCATTAGCTGCAGGTGAAGAATTCAAATCTACCGTGTTCGTTAGAAGGTTCCTCGCCCGCCTCGCACGGCGACCATCTTACAAGCTCGTATCCAAAGTGTTCCGCATCCATTCAACCGCATTCAAGTCTGAAAACTTTGGAGGGGGTTTTGTAGGCAGTAAAAATTGCCTTAATCCTTACACAGCAACTCGGAATGAGCAGAAGAGCTTAGGGGTCCATCCGAGTGGAGTCAGGCCCGCCTAAAGGTTAAGTTTACCTGGATGATTGACTTTATCAAATAAGACAGAAATGCTGATATCTCTTAAACCAAAAGGAACTGGGTAAGATGACTGGGTCAATTGGCTCCGTCTCGTCGAGATGGTCGATTTCCATATATAATTCGTCTAATTCCGACGTACGGTTTGAAAGTTACGACCTGTTCTTCATAGCAGACGAGGCTCGCCAAGCAGCGAGGCTCGACATTCAGACGAGGCTCGCCAAGCAGCGAGGCTCGACATTCAGGCGAGGCTCGCCAAGCAGCGGGGCTCGACATTCAACCGAGGTTCGCTTACAGCAGCGAACCTCGACATTCAACCGAGGTTCGCCTATAGCAGTGAACCTCGACATCCAACCGAGGTTCGCCTATAGCAGTGAACCTCGACATCCAACCGAGGTTCGCCTATAGCAGTGAACCTCGACAATCAACCGAGGTTCGCCTATAGCAGTGAGTCTCGATACCCCACCTCGACATCCAACCGAGGTTTGCCTATAGCAGTGAACCTCGACATCCAACCGAGGTTCGCCTATAGCAGTGAACCTCGACAATCAACCGAGGTTCGCCTATAGCAGTGAGTCTCGACACCCGCCAACACTCAACCGAGGTTCGCCAACGCCAGCCGAGCTCGACATCCAACCGAGGTTCGCCTATAGCAGTGAACCTCGACAATCAACCGAGGTTCGCCTATAGCAGTGAGTCTCGATACCCCGCCCCGACACTCAGCCGAGGTTCGCCCGCAGCAGTGAACCTCGACGTTCAAACGAAGCTCGCCCGCGACATCATTGGTCCGACGAGGCTCGCCGTTCGCCGTTACTGCAGCGGCGCCACGACATTACCAACGGGATTAATTACTCACATAGCCGCTCACTGTAGCAAGCACGAGGCCATTGTCAGAACGCAGGCCTTGGCGCTTGATCGCTCGCACGATGGGAAGGGTCATTAACCCTCATTTGAAAGTGACAATAGGGGTCAGTTACACCCCTCAAGCCCATATAAATAATTGAAAGCCCAACAAAGAAAAGGCTGGCTGGCTTTTAGAGAGAACTCTTGGAAAATCAAGCACTTGCGCACAAGAGAGATCAAGCTCCTCTTCAACAACCTCTAGATCATCCGCAGCTTCGGGATCTGATCGCCAACGGAAGCAACTCACTGAGCATCGAGTGAAGCATCCTCTCGCTACCAAACAACCCACCTTAAAAGAGGAGTCAAATCGACCTTCTCTTCCTCTCAGAATCGAAGGAATTTGATTGTAAGACATTCATTCAATCAATAAACATTTTTTTCGATTCTACAACGGTGATCCCGTAAAATAGAGATCCTCGTGTTTGTTCACAAAGGAAGAGAGTTGTAATTTTCGCTTTCATTGTACCAAATATAAAGGCATTTTCTTTGTTTGAAATTTTGTTGTAGGCCAACGGCCGTAAACAAGTTCAAACGAAAGCAATGAATAACAAACCAATTTTCCCGCCAACAAGCCGGGCGAATTACTAGAGCCAAAGCTTCAAAAAGAAGCCGCCGCGGTCGCGAACCGCGATCCCGATCCCTGGCCATCGAGGAGGTCGAAGTTCGAAGTTCGAAGTTCGACTAGAAGAAGTATGAAGAATACCTCTCCTCCTCGCCCGCATCCGCCTCAAGAAGTCCAAGATGGTCTCCGCCGCAAGGAAGACCCGATCGGCCTCGGGATGCGAGGCGAAAATCCACCACCACCGCCGCCCGACCGCACAACGGTGGTTCCCCGCCCTAACAACGGCCAAATCCTTCAACCCCCGCTCTTCACAGGGGTCGATTCCGCCAATGGCGCCGGACTTCTCCAAGAGAGCCCGCCGAGGCGACGCCACCGGGCGTAAAACAATTAGCCCAGCGAAAGAGTCAATGGATGGGGTCCGCTATGAGGCGGATCTAAGATCTAAGTTGACTCGTGAGGTTGAAGTTCGAGATCGTAGCCGATTCCTACAGGCCGGCGACGAATGAATGGGTCCGAAGTCAAACGGAATCGCTCCACGCCAGAACGTATCCGAAGCGCCAAGCCTCTTCGCAGCAGCACGGCTTTGGTGCAACAAGCCCGCGAAGTTGAAGAGGGAGGCGCAAGAAGTCGCCGACCGCCTAGCTTGAAGCCCAAGTCCGCCGAGGCTTCAACTGACAACCCATCCAAGCCTAGTTTCCGCCAGCCAACTCTCGCCTCCCCGGCTCAAATCAAATTGTGAGCACTTCAATAAAGTGGCATCGACGCCGGTTACCTCCTCGGTTCCGCACCCAAACTTCCTGCTGGCTAACTCTCGCCACGACCACCAGCTTTGCCGCTAAGGATCGCCTAGGTCCGCTAAAGGAATCACGGGTCACTCCGATACGGGAGTCGCACCCACAAAGACAAGAAGAAACCTCCGCAATGCCGCGACCGGCTTCAAATCGAAGTCCGAGCCCGCCGAAGATTCACACTCGCTGCAGGTCGCGGCGAGTGACTTATGAAAGGCCTATTTGTTCTCGTAAGGAGACGCCTATCCGACGATGACAACGTTATACCGGAGAAGTCGCGGCCAACACACGATAGGTTGCTCCGGTATTCATGCCGACGAAGTTGTACTATCGCGGTCGGGTACAAGTAAATCCCAAAGAGGAACGCCTGTAATCAAACATGCCTTGCTTATGCTCAAACCGATCAAGGCAAGGTTATCGAGTGCAATTGCGCTAGAACGACTCGAAAAGCGCCGGTCTTTGATAGGCTCGCACGAATGCCCGAACTCAAGTCAAGACGCTCGTAAGAAAAGATGGGGCCTCGCATGCATGAATTGCCGAAAGTGTTACCATCAATATGACCAGCAGAGGGACGCCGCCACGCGCCGCTCCCGGCATCGCAACGAATGACTCGATTGCGGTCCGACCGTTAGACGACCCAATTATCGCAAAATGCGTAAGGGATTACCTCGATGATGAAGTGTCGGATGCCGGCCCGCAATGGCTTCGATAATACAATTTCCAAAGATAGACAACCTTGAGGCGCTCATGATCAGCCTGATCAAGTGTCCCGTGATGCTTGAAGAGGCCCTAACCAAGAAAAAGGACAACTTTAAGCTTGAATGGAACCGCCATGCAGCCAGATGAGAGCAATACATGACCAACAGATCCAGCGATAATGAACCGCCAAGGCGAGCCAAGTCGCCGCAATAATGTCAACTTAATGATAGCCACACCTGACTGGAAGGAGGCCAAAACGTAGGTGATCGACCGCCAAAGAAAACGCTAGCGATAACACCGCTATTCCTCCCCAAGTTTACCCGAACGGAGACGAGGGGAAAATGAGAAAATAAAAGACCTCGAGAGCAAAATCAATACTTTGATTTCCGCCAAGAGGTAAAGAAGACGGTATACCATGTCCTTACCCAAGGGAGTGGGAATCAACTCAGATCCCACAAAATTCAACCTCATCAACTTTACACCGCTTGACGGGAAGGGATCACCCACTCAGACTTGATCTACTTCAAGTCTCATCTAGGCGTTATTCTCCGAACGAGCCCTTGATGGTTCGGTCATTCATTGGCACCCTTCGGAGTCCGCCATTGGTACCGCCGCCTCAAACCGTGGAGCGCTAATAGCGGGATGATATGGAGGCCATGTTTCTCACCAATTTCTTCGACGATGACACCGAGGTATCCATTGGTTCTTTGTTGGACGAAACGTAAAGACGGGAAACAAAGTGGATAACTTCGCCAAGAGGTTCGTAAATAAGGCAATGAATTGCCGAGACCCGATAACGGAGAAGTTCATTCTCCAAACTTGTCATAGCAACCTGTCATTGGACGTTGGAAGCAATGGAACCGCACCGCCCGAGACCCGGAAAGATTTAAGGATACGGAGAGCAAGCCGAAGCATTCCCGAGGAGGAAGAAAGCGAGAGAGGTCACCTATGGTCGATGCTCAAGCGTAACTTTGTCCCGTGGCAAAGGTAAAGCGCGAAAGTCTCAGACGCTTAATCAAACGCTCGAGCTACAACCACAACAAAGAAATAAACAACGCGGCACCACAAAGAATCACATACCAATGGCGCCAACAAACTCGAGAACCGAAACCATCCGGTTCGAGGTTTCCCAAAACTTACTCGTTCAAGGACGAGGAAGTTCCGGGCATCTTCAAATACCTTCTGGAAAATAACAAAATCCAGTTGCCCCCTATTGTAAACCAAGAGGAGGCAAACAAGGTTACGGATCCTGGCATCGGCTTACCACGTATGTACACCATCCTACAAAGTTCGCTACCATCTCAAGGACAAGATTCAGGCCTTGATCGATGTTGGAGTCATTACACCAAAACCCTCTAAAGAGAAGAAGGTGGGAGCAAATGCAGTCTCTATAAGCTTCGGATCAGTTCCTTCGGATTGGTTCCAACCGACGCCAGTTGTGAAGGTAGGAATGAAGATGGTGAATGAAGATCCTCACCGCAACGGAGAAGGGGCTCAGACCGCCACCACGCCAGAAACGAAGAAATCCTTTGGGTCCACCCCGACTTGCCGGAAGACGATCGATGGACTACATCCTTCCAAAAGGAAGTCCAAGGAAAAGGCAAGCTATGCCATGTTTCAAAGAATTCCAGAGAAGGATGATGAAAAGTATCCACCTTCCATTTCCTAAGAAGAGCGGAAGTCGCTACTAGGAGTGGACAAGAATACTCCTACAAGTATCCGTGACACTCCAAATCCAAACGCCAAGACACCGCCGAGCTGGGGTGACCACTTAATTCTCACTGTGCGAGAAAGAAAAAGCACCAAGCAAAGGAGAAACAAACCAGTCCGTGAAGCTCAACTCCCCGGCAGCCCCATTCAATCGCCTGACAGGAGGGATAGACCGAACATCGGGCTCTCCATACCGCTGACGCCATGGCCCAGCTTGGCTAACATCCCGCCGTAATAACTCTCTACGAAGGTTCGATTGTCAAAGGAAACCCGAAGCTCTACAAGAAGCTCGGGCCGACTCGAGGTGTTTCTCATCTGATCGCCGATTCCTAAGAATCTCGCGACAACAATGCAACTTGGCAACCAAGCACTTCCCCGCATTACTTTTACAAAGGAGGATATGCGACGAGATTCCAAGCACGATCGGCCGCTATACTTCACCGTATATTGGCTCTAGTGAAGTTAACCGATCCAAGTCGATCCGTTCCGGCCAGGAGCATTATGCCCCTCATGTATCACCTTAATCCCCGCCAAGAAGTCGGCATCAACAGCACAATGATCTATGGTTTAACACCAGCGGTCTCTACCGCTGGTAAGATCCTGATAAAGTGCCAAATGGGGAATTTAAAGTCCAAGTCACCGCTATGTGATTGACGCAGACTTCCTATAACTTATTGTTGGGTCGACCTTGGATCCACGGTAACGCTATAGTCCCATCTACTCTTCATCGTCTCAAATATGTAGACACAAATAATGAGGTCAAGACGGTCGCGACAAACAAACCGCTTAAGGTGGAGAATTATTTTCTTGATTCTCTCCTCTACAGAATGAGTCCAAATCAATCATCGCCCAAGGCACGGACGGTGAAGAAGTTGATTCCGGCCGGCTTGATTATAGTGGTGGTTTTATTTTAAAAGACATTGTACCCCTTGTAATCAATCTTGACGATGAAGAATCGCCGATGAACATTGTAATTGGCAAATTGCCGATGAATCAATAAATGACGATTTAGAGTACCCTTTGTCTTTGAATGATGTAATGGCAGGTTTATACAACGATCGAGTTGCACTTACCAACTCGGTCTTCTTGTTTTACACAAAAGCAATTCCAGACTCCTTTGGGACAACACTCGTCATCCCACCTAAGATCAAGTAGTGAAAAAGACTTGGTTTACTAAAAGGAGATGCGCCCAACGTAATCATTTCTTAAAAGAAGATGAAGATGACAACGGCCTATCCTCAACACATTCGATATAGTCCGAGACACCGGTATCATGAAGAAGTGGGGTACGACTTGACACAAGGAGAAGGTCTATGTTTGGTGAGGTCCTCGAGTCCCTCCTAAAGCGCATATGTCCCAAAAGGGAAGTGGATAACTACTATGCATTCGTGACGGGATTGGGATACTAATCCTCGAAGATGAATGCTCATGGTCGATTGATAATAATCCACCCGACGAGGGAGATTGACATTCGCTCCGATTCTTCGCTTGGGATTCTCGGCCTCTGAGAAGCTTTCAAGGCTTTGATGTCAAATATGGCTTCGATTGATCCCTCGCCATCGCTGAGAGTGATGAAGATATGCCAACATGGGAAGACCCATGGATCCATCAACTCGAGAACAGCTTTGGGGATAGATTCAACAAAGAGAACCCCTACTAAGGACGAGGTAGCCGGGCTAATATGGGTGATGAGGAGCATCCTAAGCTCATAAACATCGTAATACTCTTTCCTCGGAAGAAAGGAAGAGTTGATCGCTCTAATCGGGGAATATATCGATGTATTTGCCCGAGCTACGGGATATGCCAGACTCGACCCTAATGTGGCGACACATCGCCTCAACATCAACGTGGATGTCAAACCCGCCAAGCAATCGCGAAGATCTTTCGCCCACAAATCTTACAGCGATCGTGAGACGAAGTAAAGAAACTCATAGAATCGGATTCATCGAGGAAATTCAACATCCGGATTGGGTGGCTAATATAGTCCCGGCCATGAAGAAGAATGGTTCGATTAGGACTGTGGTTTACTACAGAGACCTAAACGCCAGCCCGGGATGATTTCTCCGCCAATCACCGACGCCATAGTTGACAATACATGTGGATTCGAGAGGATGTCCTTTATGGATGGCTTTTCTGTATAATCAAATCAAGATGCACCCCGATGATGCCAAACACAATACCGCTCGTAACACCCATCGGTATATTTTACTACACGGCCATGCCGCTTGGCTTGAAGAACGCCGCATACATACCGAAAGCAATGACGAGATTTTCCAAGATCATCTCCGAAAACGGTCGAATGCTACGCCGATTTAACTTGGTCGTGAAAAGCCGTGATGAGGAGATCACATTAAAGATCTTAGAACGGTATTCGAGCTCATGCGACTCATCAACTAAAGATGAACCCCGCCAAATCCTTCCTTGGGATGTCTAGTGGCAAGTTCCTTGGCTTCGCCACCGACAAAGGAATCCATGTCGATCCCGATAAAGTAAAGGCGATTCAAGAGTTGCAACCTCAGAAATGCGAGAGAACTTCGGGGTTACAAGGGCGACATGACATCCGACGGTTCATATCGAACCTATCCGAAGTGCCAACCATTCTCAAAATTGAATAAGAAGGGCGGTCGCTTATTTGGGACGACGATGTCGAAAGCGCTTGAAGAGATAAAATTGTATCTCGCTAAACCTCCCGCTCTTGTTGCACCGCTAGAAACCGCCTCCCGATCTACGCCAAGGCAACGGATCACTTGTTAAGCTTCACACGCAGACGACGACCACGGTCACGAACAAAGGTGTGGTCACCGAGCCAACATTAGTCGCGGCCGAAGTCTCGATATCCAATGGTCGAGAAGCGCTGCCTTGCATTAGTGTTCGCGATTCGTAAAATGCGGCACTATTTAGTCGGACGAGGCGATTTATGTTATCTCTAATGTAACCGTCCGAATATTTATGACCCACCGGTCTCAATGAGTTGGCCTGCTAAATAAATTTACTCTTGTCCCAATATGACTTGCACTTCAAACAACGTAAGTCACCAAAGGACAAGCGATTTGTGATCTCTTGGTCGCCACCGACAACGGATGCGCTTGAGCTATATGATGATCTTCCGATGAAGTCCGTGAAGTCAACACTACGCCGCACCAACAAATATGGCGATTGTATTTTGACGGAGCTTCGGCCACTAATGTGGCAAGTACCCGGATGTTCTAAAATCTCATTTGGAGTCGGAGTTGTCTTGATTTCCTGGGAATCATGTCATGCCCCGTGCTTATTCACTCACCAACCTTGTTCCAATAACGAGCCGAATACAACGCTACTTATCGGACTTAGCTTCGCCAAAGAGCCGGGGTCGAATATCTCGCTGCATGGAGATTCACAACCGATAGTTAAGCGGTCCGTGGTGACTACGGCGAGAAACCCCGATCGGTCCCCTATCATCGTAGCCGCTGAAATGGCGGACTCATTCAAGAATTCTTCATCGAATATATCCCACGCCCAAAACGCCACGCAGATGCACGCGGGCGTTATGTCGCTGAAGTAATAAACCCCCGAGAAAGCAATTAGTTACGGCCGACTCATCAACTATTCGCACTAATATATGATGGGGTACAAGAAGACAAAGGATAGTTACCAAAGAAGTACATGCAACCCAAACCAAGTTGGAGCCCCGAGATTGGCGCTTTCCTATCATCGACACGCCTTACATGGTATTCTACCGTAAGACGGAAGGAGAGAGAGTCAATCCGCTAAGAGCTCCAAGATTCTTTACTAATACGTAAACCCGTGATGCTATATCGCCGGGTACGATGGTCTTTACTCCGATGCCTCTCAAACAAAGAGGCAGAAGAGGTCCTTCGGGAAGCACACGAAGGTGAATGTGGTGCGCACCAGCCTGGTCCCAAGCTCTACGAGCGAATCAGGAGAATGGGCTACTTTTGGCCCACGATGATTAATGACGCAGTTGAGTACGCTCGGAAATGCCATGCGTGTCAAATTCACGCGAATTATATGCATCACCGCCGTGAGTTGTGATCCTTCGCCACATCCTGGCCATTCGAGACATGGGGAATGGACGTTGTAGGTCCCATTTTTCCTCCGTCAGTTAAAGGAGATCGGTTTATTCTAGCGATCACCGACTACTTCTCCAAGTGGGCTGAAGCAATCCCACTAAAAGAGGTCAAGGCAGCACCGTCAGAGCCATCAAACACCATGTCATCTATCGACATGGTGTCCCAAGACGGATCGTGCATGACAACGGTCCCCAATTTATCGCCAATTCCTTCATCGTTTTGCTAAAAATTCAAGATACAAGATGTCTCGCCGACACCTATAATCCAAAGAAATAATGGGTTATAGGCTCAACAAGACGATAATCAAGATTTTGTCAAAGCTTGTGAAGAATAACAAGCTTAGACCGGACGATAAACTCGAGAAGCACTCGGGCATATCGCACAACCGGACGATGCGCCACCGAGCTACCCGTACTCTCGGTTTCACGGGTGTGAAGCAATTCTCCGCTGGAAATCCAGATCCGCCACTTCGCCTCTTGCAAAATGTAGATGACGACCAAGAACAACATCAAAAACGCCTCAAGAGCTTGAGATGTTAGATGAGAAGCTCGAGGCTCAACAATGCATTGAGTTCTATCAAGCTAGGATGTCGAGGGCTTTCAACAAGAAAGTTCGACAGAGAACCTTTAAGGAGGGAGATCTCGCCTCGCCGCTAGACGGCCGATAATCCTCACCTCTAAAAGAAAGGTAAATTCAACCCAATGGAAGGACCGCTTATAATAGACACAGCCTATTCAAACGGTGCATATCGCCTTTATCACACGAATGGCTAATCGAATTAATGCCGATAAACGGAAGTTTCAAAAGTATTATCCTTAATACATTCAGATAACCCATTTTGATGGGAAGTTCCTCGAGAGAATATCTCACTCATTTTCATGAGGATAACCCTAAGTTATTGTGTTTTCCTCCAAAATTCTCTCACCGACAAATTCATTGACGGTGGGCCCACTAAAATCTCCCTCGTCCAACCACCAAGAAATTCTCTCGATTCCTTCCACTTAACGAGGTTCACTTTCGATTCTGTTAGCAATCCTACAAAAGCGAAAGCTATCCATACCCTTCCAAGATTCTCGGAGTGGAGACCCCACTCTTAGTTTCTTATCGGGAAATAGAATACATTCTTCCTTTCCCACCTTCACCTGGAGATAGGACACATCCTTCCTCTTCAGAAGCAAGAGATAGAATACATTCTTCCTCTCTTGTCTTAGATTCTCGGAGTGGAGATCCCACTCTTAGTTTCATCTTTCAAGATTCTCAAGATGGAGATCCCATTTTCTCTTTCACCGAAACAGACAAAATCCTTCCTTTCCAAAGACCCGAGATAGGAGACAAGATCCTCCTTCCTCTCCATCAATAAGAGATAGGATACAAAACCTTCCTCTCTTATTTCAAATTCGTGAGCACACGGAGATAGGACACAAAACCTTCCTCTCCACCGGCAAGAGATAGGATCTGAAACCTTCCTCTCTTGTTCATCCCTTACTCTGAGATAGGAGACAAGATCCTCCTTCCTCTCTACCTTCGAAATAGAATACATTCTTCCTTTCCCACCCCAATCAATCTTAATCCGTTCAACTTTCTCCGTCAAAGAAGGCCAAGATTCATCTTGGGGTATTTTATCCCTAAGCCTAAGAAGGGATAAAGCCAACGCCTCACACGTTGCGGTTTAGTCTTTCTCCATTGAAGAAGACACCAGAGTTCGACTCGGGTATTTTATCCCTAAGCCTAAGAAGGATAAAGCCAACGCCTCACACGCTGCTGTCGGTAGTCTATTCCCGTGAAAAGACGAAGTTCACGTATTCAACATCGTAGCATTAAGTCTAAGAGAGTTTCATTCTTTTAGCACAACGCTGTGTGTAGAACGGATTTAGATAATCTACATGCTAGCCCAACTCAAACGGTAGTTGGTAAAGGCTCATCAAACCCGCTGAGGGTCGGGTTGGCTAATAACCCTAAAGTCAACGCCACACGCTGCTGCCGGCTTAGTCTTTTTCCGATTGAAGAAGACACTGAAGTTCGACTCGGGTATTTTATCCCGCCTAAGAAGGATAAAGTCAGCGCCTCACCGCAGCGTTGCGGTTTAGTCTTTTTCCGATTGAAGAAGACACCAGAGTTCGATTCGGGTATTTTATCCCAAGCCTAAGAAGGATAAAGTCAACGCCACACGCTGTCGGGTTTAGTCTTTTTCCGATTGAAGAAGACACCAGAGTTCGACTCGGGTATTTTATCCCAAGCCTAAGAAGGATAAAGTCAACGCCACACGCTGTCGGCTTAGTCTTTTTCCGATTGAAGAAGACACCGTGAGTTCGACTCGGGTATTTCATCCCAAGCCTAAGAAGGGATTAAGCCAACGCCACACGCTGTCGTGGTCTCTTGCCCGTAAAGAGTCACGAAGCCTATGTATTCAATATCATAGCAACAAGTCTAGAAGAGTTTCATTCTTCCAAAGACAACGCCACGCGCGGAACGGATCTAGATAATCCGCGACGCTAGCCCAACTCAAACGGTAGTTGGTAAAGGCTAATCAAATCCGTTGGCGGTGAGGGTTTGCCAAAATCCTATAAGTATTATGGTTAATTATTTACGTGAAATAAAAGAATCATAATAGAGCACAAAAGAGGACGGAAATATGTTTTATCGATAAAAGACTGAAGTTACACAAGTTTTCTAAACCAGATTTGTGACAAAGAAATACTTTATTGAGAAAAGCTTGCTGAAGTTCCTCACGGCTTCGGCCCTAAAAGCCTCCTCGCTGCCATTAAGGGCCTCCTGATCTCCTTCTTGATGTCAACCAGCCTTCGCCGAGAGTTCAAGTTCCTCGCACGACCGCTGAGTCTTTTCTTTGTTGGCCTTCGCCGCCTTCAAGACGATCGCTCTCCTCGCCGCTTGAAGCTCTGTTCGAGCTCTACTATCCTCGCTTCTCCAAAGAAATACACAAGACCAAAATGTCTCACGGAAGATGAAGCTTCAATGACAGCAGTCTCCAAATGATGCGCCTGGTCTCGCTGCATTTGAACTTCGAGTCCAGGAATAACGCAAGCATCCCGTTGTTGCCAGCGAGCCTCTGTCTCTATCTCTATATATGAGGGGAGCCCTGGCTACTTCAAAATCTTGTAGACTTTGGAGCTTAACCTCTAAATGGTCGAAATCATCAGCAATGGGACCTGGACAGACTCAATCTTCCAGATGTTCTTCCAGGCCGCTTAGCCCTACTCCAAATAGGATTACGAGTATAAACTAATTCCTGGTTCTTAACGAGAAGTTCCTGGAGAATATTACCATATTCTTAAGGATAACTCGATAACCCTCAACTTCCTCCCATCGGGAACCCCAAGGAGGATAAAATTACGGCGAGGCTTATATCGACGGACAACGCTCTACCTCGAAGGACTCCTCCCATCAGACGCTGCCATTCATGCATCCCCGCCAGGGCCTACCAATCAACAATTGGGAAGAATACCTCCCACCGTGGATGAACACACCGCAACGAAGTAATGCAAGAGCGACGCCAACCAACGCTGGCGTCGACGAAGGATTCACCGATCAACGGTTCGATCCATCAAGAATTCCCGATCAGCGGAGGAACCTCGATGGTCAATTGGGCGACAATCCACCGACACGAAGTCAACAAAGAATGAACTCAATTAGCTACAGCTTGAAATTCGACAACGGTCAAGCAATAAATGCAAAGATCAAGAACACCCCCGTGTATCCTACGGCTAATCGGAGAACACGAGAGAATGGAGGAATCAAATACCGAGCCAACCTCAAAAGAAATTCATCTATCGACTTCGGGTCGAGATTTTACAACGGTCGGACAAAAATGCAAGATCGTAATACCTTCAATCCTACAAAGCACCGGAAAGACCAAGGGAATGGAGAGATCAAACGCCGTGGTCATTCACAAGTCCTATCCGCCAATTAAAGAGTGAAGGGCTCATCATGTCCAAAGCATCCCGCACTCATCAAGAATCGACCGAGACGCTTTGGAGGGGGTATCAGAGGCGTTAAAATTGCTTATCGGTGCGAACAAGACTCGTAAACGGTGGGTTGATAACCGACGATCCATCCGGACGGCGCTCCGTGAACGCCGCCGACGGATTACGCCGCAAAAACGCGAAAGCGAGTCGACGAACCCATGAAGTGAGTCGCGGCGTGCACGGTGCCAGCGAACGACGCAGGCCGTGGAGAAAACCGGCAGCGAAGCTCAACGAGGCGAAGCTAAATTCAAACGCTGACGAGACGGAATCAACCATACTTAGTCCGTCGATGCAAGCGAACCGTTTGAGCTCGAAAGTTAATCGGACCACGGACTTCGAACACAATGGCGACATCACCGAGCAAAACTAAGCCCTAAGACCGAAGAATCGACGAAGAATCGACGGAGAGTCGACGAAGAATCGACGAAGAATCGACGAAGAATCGACGAAGAATCGACGAAGAATCGACGAAGAATCGACGAAGAATCGACGAAGAATCGACGAAGAATCGACGAAGAATCGACGAAGAATCGACGAAGAATCGACGAAGAATCGACGAAGAATCGACGAAGAATCGACGAAGAATCGACGAAGAATCGACGAAGAATCGACGAAGAATCGACGAAGAATCGACGAAGAATCGACGAAGAATCGACGAAGAATCGACGAAGAATCGACGAAGAATCGACGAAGAATCGACGAAGAATCGACGAAGAATCGACGAAGAATCGACGAAGAATCGACGAAGAATCGACGAAGAATCGACGAAGAATCGACGAAGAATCGACGAAGAATCGACGAAGAATCGACGAAGAATCGACGAAGAATCGACGAAGAATCGACGAAGAATCGACGAAGAATCGACGAAGAATCGACGAAGAATCGACGAAGAATCGACGAAGAATCGACGAAGAATCGACGAAGAATCGACGAAGAATCGACGAAGAATCGACGAAGAATCGACGAAGAATCGACGAAGAATCGACGAAGAATCGACGAAGAATCGACGAAGAATCGACGAAGAATCGACGAAGAATCGACGAAGAATCGACGAAGAATCGACGAAGAATCGACGAAGAATCGACGAAGAATCGACGAAGAATCGACGAAGAATCGACGAAGAATCGACGAAGAATCGACGAAGAATCGACGAAGAATCGACGAAGAATCGACGAAGAATCGACGAAGAATCGACGAAGAATCGACGAAGAATCGACGAAGAATCGACGAAGAATCGACGAAGAATCGACGAAGAATCGACGAAGAATCGACGAAGAATCGACGAAGAATCGACGAAGAATCGACGAAGAATCGACGAAGAATCGACGAAGAATCGACGAAGAATCGACGAAGAATCGACGAAGAATCGACGAAGAATCGACGAAGAATCGACGAAGAATCGACGAAGAATCGACGAAGAATCGACGAAGAATCGACGAAGAATCGACGAAGAATCGACGAAGAATCGACGAAGAATCGACGAAGAATCGACGAAGAATCGACGAAGAATCGACGAAGAATCGACGAAGAATCGACGAAGAATCGACGAAGAATCGACGAAGAATCGACGAAGAATCGACGAAGAATCGACGAAGAATCGACGAAGAATCGACGAAGAATCGACGAAGAATCGACGAAGAATCGACGAAGAATCGACGAAGAATCGACGAAGAATCGACGAAGAATCGACGAAGAATCGACGAAGAATCGACGAAGAATCGACGAAGAATCGACGAAGAATCGACGAAGAATCGACGAAGAATCGACGAAGAATCGACGAAGAATCGACGAAGAATCGACGAAGAATCGACGAAGAATCGACGAAGAATCGACGAAGAATCGACGAAGAATCGACGAAGAATCGACGAAGAATCGACGAAGAATCGACGAAGAATCGACGAAGAATCGACGAAGAATCGACGAAGAATCGACGAAGAATCGACGAAGAATCGACGAAGAATCGACGAAGAATCGACGAAGAATCGACGAAGAATCGACGAAGAATCGACGAAGAATCGACGAAGAATCGACGAAGAATCGACGAAGAATCGACGAAGAATCGACGAAGAATCGACGAAGAATCGACGAAGAATCGACGAAGAATCGACGAAGAATCGACGAAGAATCGACGAAGAATCGACGAAGAATCGACGAAGAATCGACGAAGAATCGACGAAGAATCGACGAAGAATCGACGAAGAATCGACGAAGAATCGACGAAGAATCGACGAAGAATCGACGAAGAATCGACGAAGAATCGACGAAGAATCGACGAAGAATCGACGAAGAATCGACGAAGAATCGACGAAGAATCGACGAAGAATCGACGAAGAATCGACGAAGAATCGACGAAGAATGTGATCCCCGCAGCGCATCCTCTCCTTCGTGAGTGTGATCCCCTCAGCGCTTCGCTTCCTTCGCGGAAGCGAGCCCTCGTCTGTAGTTTGAACCGGGTTTACACGGGATCGGGATTAGCGGTGGTCAGCGGACGAACAAAAGTCCGACGCAGGCAAAGAACTGACGCAAGCGAGGATCCCGTAAAATAGAGATCCTCGTATTTGTTCACAAAAGGAAGAGAGTTGTAATTTTCGTTTTCATTGTACGCCTGAAATATAAAGGCATTTTCTTTGTTTGAAATTTTGTTGTAGGCCAACGAAGCTGTAAACAAGTTCAAACGAGCAATGAATAACAAACCAACTTTCCCCGCGAACACTAATATTAGAAGCAAATCAACCATTCTTCTCCCTCAAACTAAGCCTAACAGTAGCCTTATGCTTGCTATCCTTTTGCTCCACATGCATCGATCGCATATGATAATATTGGTGCATCTGCCCTACTCCATCGTACGAGCCCAACTAGGTGTGTTAAATGGGTGGGTTTTGAAAATAAATGGGCGGACCATAAATGGGCGGGCATATTTTGCCAATTTACCCATTTATGGCCCATTTAATATTTTCTAAATGGGCGGGTCTTTGCCTACCCATTATAAACGGGCCACCCATTTTCCCATTTAACTATAATAGATATGTCCATAATACTTTTAGGGGGGTTTTTGCAAACTTTTAGGAATTTTTTGCAAACTTTTGGAGGACTTTACAAATGTTTGGGGGTTTTTGCAAATTTTTAGGGGTTTTCTGCAAATGTTTAGGGGTTTTCTACAAACATTAGGCTTTTATAGCAAACTTTTGGGGGGAGGGAGGTTTCGCAAAGTTAAAGGAGGTTATTTGCAAACTTACTCATCTATCAACACAAAAAGAAAACTCATAAAGATCCCCAATTTCTACAAATTTATAATGCTTGAACAAAAATCAACCAGTTACAAAATGACGCAATTGCCTCAGATTTCCAATCTAAAAAACAAAAGAAAAAATTGAAATTTGACTAATCATACAATGAATGCCACGCTTTAAACTAAAATCTAACAACAAAATCAAAAATTTTATTGGGATTTTAATGAACTAACCACAAAATTTTACCTTTATTTCAATGATTTCAACTGCCTAAAATAAATATGGTGAGTAGTACAATGTTCGAAATCAAATAGTCCCCAATTGTTTTCACAAATTGAAAATAGAAAAAATCGTAAAAAGAATTGACAACTTCAACCTAATCAAATCCATGATTGAAATTCTCACCTTAATCTCCCACATCCATGGATTCTCTGTGAGAGATTCGAGCTTGCTGAGGAGACAAAACCACAAGATGAAGAGGCACGAGAAAGGAAGAGTCAGCGAAAGACCGTGAGCTTACCAGAGTAGAGATGGCAAGTGAGAGAAGGAGAGATTGGGGCAAAACTCTGAAGAGAGGGACTACGGTTTGTAGAGAGGGGTATTAGGGTTTCAGTGAAATGCGAGAGAGAGAGAGAGAGAGAGAGAGAGAGAGAGAGAGAGAGAGAGAGAGGGTTTATGCTTGGGCAGGTTTATAGGCAGGCGCAATGCCCACCCATTAAGTGCCCATTTATTTTCTTTTCAATAGATACCCACCCATTTAGGCCCATTAAACTAAATAGGTGGGTTATGGGCTGGCTGGACGGGCAATTGAGCATAGGGCATAATTGCTATGCCTAAGCCCAATGCTATAATCTCCTCTATTGCTTGGCTTGGACCAAACATGAGCACTCCTACATCTCCCTACAAGTTCAATGCCACCATCTCCATCTCCATGTGTGTCACTCACTCGTGCCTGCTTGCAAGAACCACCTTATCTGGCACTGTCCTCCTCGAGGCTACACACCAACCATCTCCTGCTCCCGTGATGACCCTGAATAATTGCATGACAACAACTCTACTGCTAGAATCACATCTAATTCTTTACATCAGTCTCATCCATCGCATACTTGTTCACTCTATTTGCCATCAGATCTATCTCACCATATTTATCATAACTCTTCTGTACTTTCTAACCAATCTGAGAGTAATCTAAAAAATCAGACCTTTACACCATGTTTAGAGCATCCAAAATCTAAGAATGGACTCCTTGATTGCCAAAATCCACTCTCGATTTACCGATCTACTGACAAATCAACCTCATCTGTTGATACGACAAAACACCAAACACTGATATATGGTCACCATGGTAAGCTTACCTCTCACTAAAGACAAATTTATTTATGACTGTTATGGGTGGTAATCTTACCAAAAGAAAAGTGTGAAAATAACATAGAAACTTGTAAATAACTTGAATCATATAAATACTTGTTTGACATGGAAAATCATACGAAACCTGTAAATAACATAATTGCTCATAATCATATGAACTACGCACCTGAATTAGCAGAAAATTCATATGAAACCTATAAAAAAAACTTGATTCATCATAACAACCTGTATGACATAAAAATCGTGAATACAAACTTGTCAATAACATGATAATAACTTGATTCATCATAACAACCTGTATGACATGAAAAATCTTGAATCCAAACATGTAAATAAGACGATTGGGCATAACTCGTATGAACTATGCACCTGAATTAGTAGAAATTTCATGTGAAACCTATAATAACCTGATTCATCATAAATACCTGTTTGACATGGAAAATCATAAGAAACCTGTTAATAACATGATTGCTCATAACCGTATGAACTGCACACCTGAATTAGCATAAAATTTATATGAAACCTGTAAAAAAATCTGATTCATCATAATAACCGGTATGACATAAAAAATCGTGAATACAAACTTGTCAATAACATGATAATAACTTGATTCATCATAACAACTCAAATGACATGAAAATCAATAGTTCACAAATATATACACAATATTCAGCATGCAAATGTGCAATAAACTCGAGAGGGAAAACTGCAATTAACCACTACCACTAAGTGTTTGCTACTCCTAAAATTTCATAAAAGAGGTGTTTGTATTATTCTATCCTACTTTAGGCAGCATGGAACAATATATAAAGGGCTCACAAAACATCAAAATAAAATCTTGAGACCAAATACAATATTAGCATTGTCATAGAATTTCATTGCAATCTAAGGAACGATCTCTAAATGCAATACCAATAACAACTGTAAAGACAAATAAAAGTATATGAAAACTTCATATTCATAACTAGTTAAATGAGCCAAAAAACTTTGAATTTTTTTCCCCATTTCACCAAACGTGCCCAAGGACTCAAACATGTCCCTATGAATCTTAAATTCAAAAGACTACAACGTCATGGGATCAACAAACATATCATAACTAAGCTCAAAAAATAGTAAATCATAGATATTTGGTGAATGCACCTACTGTGATATGCCCAAGCATAAAAAATCTTTTCACAGGCACAATAAAGCCAAACCACTCAACACCTCACCAATCAGATGCATATGATATACATCACTATATTCATTTCTTGCTTAGTTCATGTTCAAGTCCAAGACTTGACTTTTGGGACTTAGTCGAACTCCGACAACACACTACAAGTTCTAATTTGTTATAATTTACAAAAATTAGAACAAATTCAAGAGTTCTAATTTATAAAATTACAAAAATTAGAACAAATTAGAACAAATTTTTTAATTAACAAAATTACAAAATTACAAAAATTAGAACTCCGACAATACTCTACAAGTTCTAATTTATAAAAATTGGTACAAATTTTATTAGGTCTTGAAGAGGAATCAGCTTCAAATAACAGATTTATTTAAATTCAGAAAGGGGAAACTGTAAGATCCAAATTTCATCACAATAATTTTACAAAAAATATAGAAATTATATCTTCGATTGCTGAATTTGCACAAATCAAGCAACAAGAACAAAGTTTCCCCAGGAAAGGTGCTGCCTTTTTGCAAGATCCAGCAAAAAATACAAAACTAAGGAACCGAGGCATGATAAACCAGCAAAATCACAAATCAAGCAGAAAATCAACACCTCAATAAACTTGCAGCCATCAGAGAGGAACCGAGGCGCGAAGAGTGAATAAAACGAGGGAAAGTGGCGGTAACCCTAGCCATCAACAAGTTTTCCCCAACAAACCGCAGATCTGACAATAGTACAGTCGAAGAGCGATTTCCACCGGTTTCCTCTTATTTTGGAAGGAAATGGGGGAAAGGCGATAAGCTGAGGTGGAGGGAATTTCCGCGGCTGGAAGTTCGATGAGAGGAAGTGAACCAAAGCGATATAAAGAAACCCTAGAAAGGTTTTATTTGAGACGGCACCGCTGTCCGAAGAAGGAAAGGAGTTTCTGTGGTTATACCAGCGAACCAAACAGCTCCTACAGAGAATTCCTCCATGTGAACCACAACAACCAACACCAAAAGCAAGCAAACCTCCACATGCCTCGTGTCGCTAGCAGAACACCAAACACCAAGAAAAAGGCCTGCATCAAATTTCTGCTTCCCTCTTTGTTTTCCTTTTCACGTGAAAGAGACCCCACGCGAACAAAACTTTCACCTTCTCCTCACGTGTGAACAGTATTTCACCCCACTGGCTCTATTCTCCTCCACGCAACACAAAAAACACCTCCAACACCGCCTTCCAGAACCCAATCAACGTTGCTCCGGCAATGTTCGCCGGCGCTCTACGAGGGCGCGCCTACTCCGACCGCCTTCCACTGTTAGCTATCCGCCGATGATCTATTTCCGGTGATTCTCCCACCGGCGATCATCAGCCCTCCTTTTTTTCCTTTTTCTTGATTCTTGTAACACTGATCTTTGCTTTTATATGACGTCTATCTTGCAAACTCTTTTCCGGATCCACCACCATAGCTTTGATACTACTTATTGGAGATTTTAGTCCCCTCCTCTTCGATCTCCATAACCGAAAACCAACCACAAGCAACAAGATAGAAAATAACCACAATCAAGAAGAAAGAACATCGAGATTTATGTGGTTTGATCAATCAATTTCGACCTACATTCACAGGAAAACAATACGAGAAATTAAAATTTTACTATGTGTCAGAGAGAATTACAAGAGGAACCACTCAACTCTCTTCTCTTAATCTTTCAACCTCACATACATAATCAACTCTCATATTCTCTTCAAAGTCATCTCCTTACAATCTTTTGGATGAAAAAATATTTTGAAACTCTCTTCAAGCGCTTGCAATCTTTTGTAATGTAGAACACATTGCGGACACCTTCATGGAGAAACGGGATCGTAACAAGCCCAAACGCGGACCCGGTCGAGGAAAATAGGTTGCAACGAAGAACGGGTCGTAACTTTCAATCCGTAAGTCGGATTTGGATGATTTTTTTTTAAATCGCGTATTTTTTCGAGACGGAGCCAACCAAACTGATTGAGGTTCTGTTTGCTTGCCGTTCATTTTATCAAATTCCTTCCGGATTGAGAGATATCAGCGTTTTCGTCGATTTTTTACTATTTTTAGTAATGTTTTAGGAGTCTGTTTGGATTAGGAAACAAATCCTGTTTGATTCCAAATTTGACCGATTTACTTCCCTAATCGTAGGGAGTCTTTTGAGGATAGTTTTTTTATTTCTATTTTTGGCAAAGTTCGGATCAATTAGAATTCTTATTTCTATTTTTAGTAGTAGTTTGAGTCATTGTAGGATTCTTATTTGTTTTTTATTTAAACAGAGTCTTGTAAGCCCTAGAGGCATATCTTTTTATCAATAAAATTTTCGTTTAATATATTTTCTTCGTGGATTCGAAGCTCTTCGTGGATTCGGAGATCAACCCTCCGTGGATTCCGAGATTTCAACTTCCGCGCTGCGTCATTTTGTACAGATAAAGACTACGAAACCCTCTCCTAATATTGTAATCTTTTACTCTAATAAAGACATGAAACTCTCTCATCTTGCACACTATTTTTAAATCTAGTTTACGCCATCTGCTGACCTAGACTACAAGAATAGCGGCTCTCTCTTTCTCCATGATTTTTCCTCCAACAATAGAAGATCGACTATATATCGAGAAATCAAAATCATATCCCTAGCCTAACTTCCTAATTAGAATAGTATACAAACTCCTTATAATGATCGTGAGACTCAATCTTTTAATCATGATAGACTTCAAATCCTATATAATTCTCATGAAGTTATACAAAGAATAAAAAACACAATACCAACAGATTAGAAGGCTTTGAAAATGAAATATCAAGTTTCTCATGTAAACCAAGTTTCTTTACCAAGTTTTCAGAACTGTTTTGTTCCAACTCATATATGTTTCGGAGGAATTCCCTTTGCTAGGGAACAACGCAAACACATGATCAAATAAATGCTTCATTTCAAGATCCTAGGAGTGATCCATTCTCTTTAACCTACAATTCAGGCTAGAGAAATTACCTAAGCTTTCATAGAACCAAGGGAAGATCTCAGGGAGTCAAAACTTCACAATCCACAACCCAATCTATCTTTTTCCAATAAATCGGCGATAATAAAATAATGGATAGACCACTACTTTTAATCACAATCATCCATTATTTAATGGTCGATTATAATTCATTCTAAATTTAGCACTTATCATATCCCATAAATTGTTTCTATGTATTATGCACTCAAGAAGGAGAATCAAGAGCTTTTGCTAAATAGCAAATGATTAATCAATGAAGTGCTCTCTCCATTGGTTTTTGGGAGTGGATAGGATTGGAATCCTACTGATACCTCTTGATCTTTGTAAAAAGATAAAATCTAAGCCTTTACATGCATCAGATATCGTTAGACTCAACATCATCAGAACTTTTCATTGACTTTCTGCAACCAACTCGAACAAATACAAAGCAAAATCTCTATGATGGGAGATAATTGTTGAACCAAGCTCAAACGAAAGAAGATAAATGATTATCTGTCATAAAGCAACAAATACAAACACAAACACTCATACTAATGACGACAGCTACGTACATGTACGCAGCTTAACTCCTTTATTCAAAAGCAACACAACGTTCGTCCATAAACAACCCCGAACGAAACCCTATTCAGAACCGCGAAAGCTAAGCCCAGATCCACGCAGCTTCTCTTCAACAATGCCATCCAGCCTCTCCGCCATCTCCCTCGTCATATGATTCTTCCAATCCCCAACCTCTCCTTTCCTAAAGTACGATGAGTTCTTGACCCTGACCACCTTCATATTGCGCTCCCCAGTCTTATTCACCTCCAGTCCGCTCAACCTCTCGAAGCTACACAACTTCACAATCTCCTCTACAACTCCCGCCTCCTCCTCCTCCTTAGAGAATGAGCATCCAACAAACTCAGCAACTCTTTTCAACACATTAACCCCGTCCTTCTTCATATCCTCGTACTTCAAGAACAGCACCTTGGACGGCTGAGCCAAGCTCTCGTTCCAGTACCCCAACCAGTGATCCCATATGGGCCCGTAGGGCGCAACGCCATCGCAGAACATCTCGAATAACGCTCCAAAATGAGATATCATCTCCAACTCTGTCCGTGAGCCGATCATTGTCTGAAGGAAATGCAACATGGAGACCAGTGTGTCCTTTGGATCCCTGCAAACATAAACAAACTTGCAGTCAGAGTTTTTGACTGAGTCAGGAAAGAGCTGATACGGCATGTGGGCCGATACAATTCTCGGGGATGGAAGAGCTTCGAGGTTTGAAACGCCCATGGGGTCCATGAGTAGTTCTTCCAAGGACTGGATGCAGTCATGGGGGTGAGCATGGAGGAGGGGGTGGTCAGGGTTGCTGGGGCTGTGGGTGTTTCGGTTGATGGTTGCGAATACGAGGGCTTTGAGCCAGGTGGTGCCTGACTTAGGAAAGGAGGTTAGGATTATGTCGGAGGGGCGAGGATTGATGAAGTGTTCGCGGACTGCGATTGTGCCGAGGAGAGGGGCGCAGGGGGTGCATGGTACCAGAACCCGTGGAAGTTCTGGTACCCGCTGCCCTTGTATTTCTCTGCAATATCAACTGCTGTTGCCTGTGGATTCTCCATGGCAGTAACCTTGGTATTAGAATTTGAAGAAGATTTTTGGGAGATCAAGTAGCAAAAACATGGACTTGTATGTAGAGGGAAATAGTTTTGTTGTATATATAGAGAAGTATGAGATTGGAGTTGGCTTAAATGTATAATATAGGCTTTGTTCTATAATTTGTCCCTTATATGGTTGAAATTCTTATTTAATCCCTCAAATTATATTATTAGTCGTTATTATATCTGAGTTGAGGAGAATATTAATTCTTTCTATATTCTTTCTAACTTAACTTCTTGTAGGGGTTTCAAATTATAGTACACCCATCTCCCTCCAACTAGGTTTTCTGTCCTCCCTCAAGGATATTTTAGTTATTGATTTTGTAATTATAAGTAGAGAGTAGTTGAGAAAAGTCAAACAAAGGGATTTGTGATACGTGATGCTTTCCTCCACACTCTTTATCGGCAACAAGAATTCATGTCTTATTGCAAGTAAAAATGCAATATTAGTGTCTTAATATTTCCTGAGAAAATGAAAAATATCATATCAAAAAATGTGTCATATTAAAAATACCAATATATAGTACTTTAGCTAATAATATTAAGATTTTTTTCTTAGAAACCACCTTAAAAATAAGATAATTATACAAAAGAATTTTTCAATTTCAATTGATATAAAACCATTTTTGAAGTGGTTTTCTGTTGCAATCAATCATCTACCAGTTAATTTTTCACTAAAAAACTCAAAATTACCCTTAAAAACTCACATTCAATGTTTAGGTTTTATTAGGTTGCAATTTAACTTAAATTGAATTTTTAAGCTTATTTTTTAGTGAAAATTTAACAAGGAGGTGGTTGAATGCAACAAAAAATCTACTTTAAAGATGATTTATTTATAAATTGAAATTGAATGGTGGTTTCTGTATAATGACCCTATTTCTAAAGTGGTTTCTAGAGGGCAAAAACCCATAATATTAAGGAGTGCTTGTAAGGCGCGGGTATCATATATATTTTATTCGTATCAAAAAGTATAACACTGGGCTTAAGCTTAAAAATACCATATAATGTGCTTGTCGGACCATGACCTTTTAAAAAAAAATTAAATTAAGGAGAAAGAGTCTATTAGGGACAATCGGGGTTGAATAGTGCTGTAGTGATGCATCCAACTCCGGATCGATTCAAATAAATATTCATTAAGCAAGTATTAGATCAAAGTAAACGTATGAATACTATACTTGCAGAACACATTCCCACTTTAAAATAGATCAATGATAAGTAGAATGATTGATATGGATCGATTTGGAGTTGAATGCATCAATACAACTCTATCCAACAAATTCTATTGGTATGGATCGATTTGGAGTTAATGAATACTATACTTGCGGAACACATTTCCACTTTAAAATAGATCAATGATAAGTAGAATGAGGTATGGATCGATTTGGAGTTGAATGCATCAATACAACTTTATCCAACAAATTCTATTGATATGGATCGATTTAGAGTTATATATACAAGCATTCTGCCCGTGCTCGCATGAGATGAGTCTTATTCTTTGGTCTTGTGTGGATAGTTTTTATTACAAATTTTTAAATTTAAAAGTAGGGAGGGATGCATTGTAGTTTTTCAAGATGTAAGACTAATACTCAATTACAAATCTTATCTCTTTTAGATATAAAAGAACCACTTTTTCCATGTTCATCCTTTTATGCAGTTCAGTTTGTTCTTTAATTTTTTTTTCACTTACAAAATAGTAGATCCACATTTTCTTTACTTATGATATCTTTTACTTAATTATCCTATCCATTTAGGATGTCAATCTCTTAATTATCCTATCCATTTAGGATGTCAATCTCACCTTAACTTAACAATCAATGTGCATTATCAAAGTGGCAATCAATATATATAAGGTTTTCATGTGTAGCAACCAATCTACTCTCTCTGTAAAAATAAAATATGGGTAACCCGATAAGTTTGAGTATTTGACATTAAACCCCATTACCTTTGAAACTCTCACTAAACCCCGAAATATTTGGAGAAAAATATTAAATTAACACTGTTAGTTCATTTGTAGTCAAATGACAAAAATACCCTAATAAATTTTTAGTAAACTTGCTCAATAAGTTTTAGTCTTTATCAATTGACCCCAATAACTTTTGGCAAAAACCGAATAAAGTTTATAATTTTGATATGTAATTGCCGATTTTTAAGAGGTTGTTTGTAATTTTAGTTTTTGAAGGAGTTATTTGTAATATTTAAAATTTTGGGTAGTTTGTAATTTTAAAATTTTAGGGTTGCTTGTAATTTTTAGATTTTGTAGAGGGCTTTTTATAATTTTAGATTTTTCAGGGGTGTTTATAGTTTTAGATATTTAAGGGTATTATTTGTAATTTTTATATTTTTCAGGAACCTATTTATAGTTTCTGGAATTTTCAAGGGGTAGTGTCTAATTTTTAAATATTTAAAGTACTTGGTAGTAATTTTTATATTTTCAAATATTTGTTTGTAATTTTGTATTTTTGAGGGATGCTTGTAATTTTTATTTTTTGAATTTGTAATTTCTTAATTTTCAAGGGGTAGTGTCCAATTTGGTCTTTATAGAATAAAGAAAAGAGAATTAAGAATGTGATTGTTTGACTTTTAATAGGGATAATTATATTTTAATTAGGATTATCCAATATTTGATTATAATTAGAATTTCTTTTTTTTAAGGTGACATATAGAAAACATGGGCCTTGATTCATCTATGAAGTCAATAGGGGGTGTTATGCAAAACTGGAAGTACGAGGGGCTTAAGTGCAAAACTACGCTTATAAGTGTGGGTGGTGCATGTGAGGAGTATGGGCAGCGTCTTTGGGTGATTGAGAGTATTGTATAAGATTGAGAACTTAATTATATATGTAGACATATATGCTAGAGGGGTTCATTTGGAAAATATGGAAGTTTGGGGTGTTTTGTGCAAAACGCATGTTATGAATTCCGCGCACATAAAGGTAGGTTTATAGGAGGACCTTTATGAAATATTAGAATTTTAAATTATGGATAGTCATGTTTTGATTAGTATCACCAAATATTTGATAACGATTAGAATTTATAATTATGGATAGATTTAATGTCATGACTATAGAAATAAAGATATGACACATGGCATTATTTTGTGCACTTAGATGGCGTTGTTATGCATTTTAAGAAGTAGTTTACCAATTTCTTATTATAATATACAAGTGTTAAGCCCATGCTCGCACGGGTGGATTTTTTTTTGACTAAAGTTAAGTGAGGGATAAATTTGAGAAATTAAAATAATTTGGAGAAAAATTTACAATTATCATGACTTGCAGGTAAATTTAAAATGTATACAATTTGGGGTTATATATAGAAAAATTCAAAACTAAAATATGGAAAAATTTCAAGAAATCCCAAATCAGTTTTGATATTTGAAACTAAATCTCAATATCTTTAAAACTCTGAATAAGCCCTAATATCTTTTGACAAAAATCCTCAAAATTAACATCATTAGTTTATGCACAGTTAAATGACCAAAATACCCCCCTAATACATTTTGGAGGAAATTTCAATAAGTTTTATGCATTGTCACTTAATTCCCAATAACTTCAAGAAAACTCATAATAATGGATATTTATAATTTTTAAAATTTTGAGGGGCTTGTTTGTAATATTTAGATTTTTAAGTGGTTGTTTATAATTTTTAAAATTTTAAGGGTTTGTTTGTGATTTTAGATTTTTAGGAAGCTATTTGTAATTTTTATATTTTCAAATATTTGTTTGTAATTTTAAAATTTTAGGTTTTGGGTTCTTTGTATTTTTTAATTTAAATGGTCTATTTGCAAATTTTTTAGGTGGCTATTTACAATTTCAGATTTTTCATTATGTTATTTGTCATTTGTTATTTTTATGGGTTTTTGTAATTATCATAATTTTTAGGTGTTTGTTTCAGTTTTTAAGTTTTCAAGTCTTTTGTAATTTTTGAGTTTTCTAGGGGTGTTTGTAGTTTTTATTTTTTTCTAGGAGTTCTTTGTAATTTATAAATTTTTGGGGGTCATGTATAATTTTAGAATTTTTAGGGTCTTTTGCAATATTTACATATTTAGGGTTTTATTTTTAATTTTTATGGGTAAAATTTTCTAATTATGAACATGAATAGTTTTAATTTGATAAGAATTCTTGAAGATGGAATTTGTTGTATACATGTCATTTTCTAATAGGATAGAGGGATGTATAATATTTTTTATTAGGATTTAACACTTGGCACGCTTTTTGTACACATGGCATTTTATGGTGCATATAGGATAGTTTACCAATTTCTCTTTACTATATAAAGGAGGATATATATATATATATATATATATTTAAGACTAGGGTTTTGCTTAAAAGGTGCATACACTATACTTGCGAAACACATTGACCCACTTTAAAATAGATTAATAATAAGCAGGAAGAGTGGTGGCAATCGGGCTGGAGAGAGTTGTATATTAATAAATATATTCAACTCAAGCTCAATCTATACATATTATATGATTCATATCATTTGATTGGTGTATTAGGGATCGAGATCTTTACATTTATATTTGACCCAAGCTTAATATATATAATCAATAGATACATATTTTATCCATCTAAGTCAACTAGCAATGGATCGAATCAAATATACTATGAGAATGATAGCTCCACATTATTCCGAATTGGTCTATTGCGTATGAGAATGAGCCACTTTAGAGCAGATCTATAATAAGTAGGAAGAGTAGTCGAGTCTGACCGAAGAGAGCTGTATTCATATTGCATTCAACTCGAGATCGATGCATGTATATTGTATTTGTATGATTTGTTTGTTGTATCAAGCATCTCCTTCTATACTGTTATACTATACCCACTTTTAATAATCAATATATATATATAAAAGACTAGGGTTTTGCTTAAAAGGTGCATACACTATACTTGCGAAACACATTGACCCACTTTAAAATAGATTAATAATAAGCAGGAAGAGTGGTGGCAATCGGGCTGGAGAGAGTTGTATATTAATAAATATATTCAACTCAAGCTCAATCTATACATATTATATGATTCATATCATTTGATTGGTGTATTAGGGATCGAGATCTTTACATTTATAGTTGACCCAAGCTTAATATATATAATCAATAGATACATATTTTATCCATCTAAGTCAACTAGCAATGGATCGAATCAAATATACTATGAGAATGATAGCTCCACATTATTCCGAATTGGTCTATTGCGTATGAGAATGAGCCACTTTAGAGCAGATCTATAATAAGTAGGAAGAGTAGTCGAGTCTGACCGAAGAGAGCTGTATTCATATTGCATTCAACTCGAGATCGATGCATGTATATTGTATTTGTATGATTTGTTTGTTGTATCAAGCATCTCCTTCTATACTGTTATACTATACCCACTTTTAATAATCAATATATATATATATATATATATATATATATATATATATATATATATATATATATATATATATATATATATATATATATATTTAAGACTAGGGTTTTGCTTAAAAGGTGCATACACTATACTTGCGAAACACATTGACCCACTTTAAAATAGATTAATAATAAGCAGGAAGAGTGGTGGCAATCGGGCTGGAGAGAGTTGTATATTAATAAATATATTCAACTCAAGCTCAATCTATACATATTATATGATTCATATCATTTGATTGGTGTATTAGGGATCGAGATCTTTACATTTATATTTGACCCAAGCTTAATATATATAATCAATAGATACATATTTTATCCATCTAAGTCAACTAGCAATGGATCGAATCAAATATACTAGGACAATGATAGCTCCACATTATTCCGAATTGGTCTATTGCGTATGAGAATGAGCCACTTTAGAGCAGATCTATAATAAGTAGAAAGAGTAGTCGAGTCTGACCGAAGAGAGCTGTATTCATATTGCATTCAACTCGAGATCGATGCATGTATATTGTATTTGTATGATTTGTTTGTTGTATCAAGCATCTCCTTCTATACTGTTATACTATACCCACTTTTAATAATCAATATATATACACATATACATATTATCAATCTGATATACCGACAAATCGAATCAAATATAATTAGTTAGGAAATAATGTATATGAGGTGGCCATTTCGCTAAATGAAATACCACCTCATACCCATCATTCCCAATTAGTTATTATAGAAATAATCTCCTGTAGTTACTAAGTTGAACTGTGAGAACTATATAATCTGTATGTAGACATAAATACATGCGTTTCAAGTTTTTTTGTTTTAATTGAGAAAAAAGACATGTCCTTCTATTATTGATTAGAACCACGTCAGCTTGGACAAGAGGTTGCACATGTTAAATAACATAGTTAGACTATCTTGTGTTTCTGTATTTTAGTCACACATCGCTTAGCATAGTAAACCTTTCCCTCTTACTTTTGTAAATAAAGACTTCAATGTAATGAAAAAGGTTATCAAGTACTCTCAAAATTTTCTATTTTTATCGTGGTGTCGGAGCCATCATCTTAATCCGAGAGAGGCCTCTTTCTTCCGTCTTAACCTCGGGGCCGTCGAGGGGGTTTCGCCGTACTCTGCGCTTCCCCTCTACAGCTTTTGACATGAACTTCGACCTCGGCAACATCAACATCTCACTTACCATACCTCTACTGCTCCACCGCAACACTACAAGCTCCACCACAACACAAACCAACCCCCTCTGCCCACACCCTCCGACACCCTAATCACCCACATACCTGAACAACCTCGGCCATGGATGACTGCCAGATCCCACCGACGGCTGCCAGAACCCCCCATCCTCCGCCGCCGCCGCCACCGACTACATACACTGCCCAGCCTTCATCGACCCTCCTTCACATTTTGATAAAGACGCTCACCAGATGTTCGATGGAATGCTCGACATCAACTTTTCTCAATTCCGATCGTTAGCGGAAACTTTCCCCGAGAAATGGGCACATAAATTTCCATAACGCCTTACCTTCAACACCAGTTACTTCGCCGTTGAGCCTCGTCACAACTGCCACGACCACCGAGCCTAGTCATGGCCACAATTTACTCCGGTCGAACTCACCGCCCACCCGTTGTTCAATGATATGTGGCATAGCATCCCTCGCTCGCGATTCTGCTCCGCCACTACCCTCGCACCGTCCCCCTCCTTCGCCTCCACCATAGTAGCCACTCGAGTTAGCCACATCAACTCGCGCCACCCCGCACCGCCAACAACCTCGCTCAACATCTTCGCCCTGGAGCTCTCCATTAGCAAAAGCACGCTCACCGCAGCAAAAGCAAGCTCAATGCCACAACCTCTCAAGCCTGCCGCTCCCCCGTGATTCTTCGCTGCCCACCACTCATTCTGCAGCCATACATCATCAACTGCTTCGTTACCAACATTCGACTCTGACAGACGCACACAAGGTGTTTGACGGAATACCCTCCGTCCAGCATCCCTCTCGACCAAGCTTCCACCGGACAAGACCCTCTCACCGAATAGCTTCGACTACAGGTACACTTCGTTTTTATTATACTATTTAGACTTACTGTTTCCCTCCCCTATTCACTTTCAATTGTGAATATTTTTGAAAATATCTATTAGAGTTTTGTAAAAAGTTTTCCAAAAACTTGAGCTAAGTTTCAAACTACATATATATTATAGTATATATTTTAATAACAAAATACACTGTAGCCCAGTGGTAAAAATCTTTTTGAACAAATCATAGGTCACGGGTTTGAGGCTAGACCTCAACTCTTTTTCTCCATAAGTTTATTATCAGACTCAGACTCGGACCCAGACCCTGAAAAGGACTCGGACTCGGACCCGAAAAAGGACTCGGACTCAGACTTATACCTGGACCCAAGAAGGGACTCGGACTCGGACTTCGGACTCGGACTCGGACTCGGACTTCGGACTCGGACTTATACCTGGACCCAAGAAGGGACTCGGACTCGGACTTATACCTGGACCCAAGAAGGGACTCGGACTCGGACTTCGGACCCGAAAGGAACCCAGACTCAGCCCATATTGGATTTGGGTTGTGGATCGGGGCTAATCGGACTAAGGTGCTATGATGGTGAAATGAGTGAATGCAGGCTGCTTCGTATCATAGTTTGAGCTAGAGGGTGACTGTTGGACTTCTAACCTGACTACACTAAGTGGTCTGACATGACCTTTGGGCTTCTGAACCGATATGTTAAATGGGCTCATTAAATAGACCATTTAATGGTGTAGTGGGCTGAGTAGGTGTAACTGGCCTGACCTTTGGGTTGCTCTCATTAATGGTCTGACTCTTGGGTGGGTCAGACACCTATATAAAGCCTTCTAGTCAACACCAGAATGTTATGAGCTCTCTCACCTATCCTCTAGAAAACTACATTGCCCATTTCGTTTGAGTTCAACTTTGTGCCAGATCGAGGAGGTCATAGTCCAAAGTCAAACCGAGGAGGTCATCTAGTGCCTGAACTTGATCAAGGTGATCGTGGAGGGTCTGGTTGGTGCACACCAGTATGCTCAAGTTGCTATTCCTCGAAGCAATTCGGTTTTGGGATCCTTGCACCAGAGTAGGCCGAATCTTGCTTTAAGTTCAGTGTTTTAGGACGCATAGCGACTCGAACCAGTTTTCTAGAGCAAATATTTCAAGAAAGTTCACATTCTCTGTCTTGAGTTTTCCCTTTTGTTATAACAATATCTTAACAAAGTCAACAGATTCCTTTGGCGAATGTATTGCGGCATTATCAAAACTTAATTTGTCATTCTATATGATCTACATTGCTACCAAAAGAATCTCTATCACCATCTGTACAGCATTTTCAAGCCAGTACATTAGTCTCACTAGGAAGTCCTCATTCGCATCGCATCTTGCACTACAAGGTCATGCATCGCCACATAAGCCCACACTGCTAATGCGTATGGACATGCCACAAGTGAATGATGAGTAGTCTCACATGCATTTCTACATTGCATGCACCATGAATCCCTGGAATCCTCCTTGTTAATTTTCTCTAGTAGGTAAAGCTCACACAAGCTCTTTATATAAGTGCTTAATCTTATTGGAGTGCGACATCTCTTACACATTTTATCATCCATGCAGACTCTCATCCACTGGTGTGCTTCTACCTTTATGTTCCTTCATTTTTGGATAACTTACCTTGCAACAGTGTATGCATTAAGCACCGTGAATACGTACCTTTTGAATCCTAATGTCAGTCTTCTTGGACTCAAATGTATATGCTCATTATTATCTTAGAATCATACGTCATAAATACTTCTTCTATAAATAATTTTATTCCATTTCAAAAGAGTAGGACAAAGAGGCTTAAAACTGAAGATTCAGGGTTTAAACCTGTTGGACCAGTCATTAGTTGGAGAGTGCTGTAGGTATCCACTAGTCATGTGAAATTCCTCCATGTGTTAGAGAATTCTACCACACCTTAGTCATAAATACTGATGTTCGAAGAAAATATCTTGGTTTAAGCATCCAACAGAAAATGGTATTTTGATTTGTTAAAAGGTGTCATTCCTATTCTACTATTAGTAGCTATGTAAAAAAAAGCTTCAAATTTCCTAAAAACGATATCCTGATTCATCTTTGCTTCACAAATCCGAGACTAATTGAACTAATGAATCTCAGTCACTATTTTGCTACCATTCTACTAGAATTTATTAAGAATAGAATTTAGCTCTTCACAAAGTGTCTTTGGTAGCATGAAACATGACATGGCGTCTGCGGTATTTCTTGGCCCATAGCTTTCAAGAGAATCTCCCTTTCCCTCCTTGGCAATAACTTCTCTTTCCACCCCCTTATCTTTTCTACATTCTATATTTGTGAAGGATATATATTTGCTTTTTTAGATCTTCCAATCAGAGTTGGTAGCCCCAAATACGTATCATGAACTTGTACCCCTCCCACCCTAAACCTTGTCAGTACTTGTTGCCTCACCAAATCTCCCACATTCGGAGATAAAAGCAAAGACAATTTTTGCAAGTTTTTACATTGTCGAGAAGGCACCTCATACATTCGAGTGATATCTGAAATTGTCACATATTCCTCTTCTGTAGACCTGACAAAGAGAAAATTATTATCTGGGAAAATAATAGTATTTGCAGTTTTTTACTTTTTTATAAATATTGTATAGAGATAGGTGTATTTTATATTTTTGACTTAAAGATAAAAAGAAACATATTTAAAGATAAAACCTTTAAGAAGAAACCTTATAGGGCCTGTTTGCTAAAGGTTTAAAACAGAGAGATTGAAAAGGGTAAATATAACTAGCTCATTTGATCACCTCAAGTTTTAAATTGTTAATTGTTATGTATATAACTCGGATTTTATATTTGGGCTAGCTAGACAAGACCACATTAGCAGACAACCCGTTCAATAGGTAATCAAATAGACTTAAAAGTGTGGGACATCCACACATATTCTACTAATCAAGGTTACGGTCCTTGGTCCTGGCCAACAAGCCCCGAAAAGTTGGTGAAGCCTCATGACAACTGAGCTCACCTTAGTTCGTTATCATGCTTCACCTTAGCCAGTCTGGTTTTATTACAGTTTGTCTAATTGGATATGATTGAGCCAAATTGTATCATACCTTCAACATATCATGTTTGGAGATATCAATTGATAACCAATTTCTTTTATTGCCAATTTCTAAAACAACCCCGATGCAAACACACCTCAGTACAACATTTTTCTGCCAATGAGATCATGACATGTAGTCTTGCTTGCAAGCAAAGTAACTACCATAACTGTCTCGATCGTCAAGATGGTGACATGTGTACTACCTGATTTGCCTAGAAAAATCCTTATCAATACCACTACCTACCATCAGGTAAAGGGATCTTAATCTTTTGACAAGCTCGACAATGCTAATCCCAAATAATGAACTCCCACTCTCAAAAACCCTGACCTACATAACTATTATTTTGACATCTTCATTAAGAGTCTGACTTAGGCATCGAATGGATGTTGGTGGATGGCCCACCATTGTCAATCTGATGCTTTTATATCTATCTCAGGTTATCTCAAATTACAAATCATTACCAACCATCTAGGATGATCAAAGGGCCCTTAACATTGAGTTCAATCTTGTGGACTCAATCTATAATTTCGCTGCAAGTTTGTACATTTAAATCACATGCATCTCTAGTCTCTACTTCATCAGTAATTTTCATTGATTCTCAGGACCAACTCAACAAGAATGAAATCCAGATCTTTATGATTGGGTATAATTACTACAAAGAAATCAAACACCATAAACAAAGACTAGGATTCAAGTGAAAACCAACCACTGCTGTATCCTTTGGTTCCCTGCAAACGTAAATGAACTTGCAATCGGAGTTTTCATAGAGTCTGATACGACTTGTGGGCCAATAAAAGCTTGGGCAACGGAAAAGCTTTGAACTTAGCAAGGTCTGTTGCCTCACGATTTAGTGATGGGGCACGGTCTTGAAGGTGCATATGGAGGAGAGGGTGGTTGGGGCCACTGGTGCTATAGTTGTTTCTGTTGATGGTTGTGAATGTGAGGGCTTTGAGCCACGTAGTGCCGGATTTTGGATAGGAGGATATAATTATCTCTGTCAATTGAAACTCAAAGCACTCCGAGACAGCAATTACGACTGGCAGGCTGTTCTGATGGTACCAGCAGAACTGATAGTAGTTTTGGAGGCGGCTAACTTCGTGTTTCTCCGCAGGAGCATCTGATGCATGCATGGTCAGCTATAGATTAAAGGTTAATTTTATAATTGGTTGTTGAGAGGATGATGTAAGTTTAAGGGAAGTGTTGTGTAGGAATAGGATGGAGAAGATAATGATTTAGGAGTTGTTTGGTTCGTCTCACCCAAAAATCGGAAAAGGAAAAGAGTGATTAAATACACTTTACAATGATTTCTATACTTTTCTTGGAAAAGCTTTTAATTTGTTTGTTTCAAATAAAAAATGACTGGAAACAACCATTTGTTTCTTTTCTCTAGTTTGGTTGGAAATAAAATTATAGGAAACGAAACCAACTATCAAATTTGCTTTTCCATTATTCTTACTTGGTTTGGTAAGAACCTTCATGTCAAAAAGCCATTGGTGAGATTACCTCTCATAAAAGATAAATTTATAGCTATAATTGTGAGAGATAACTGCACCCCAAATTTGAACGTACAATGGCTCTTTTAGAAGCAACAGCCAAAAAGTGGAGAATTGACGTATAAAAGTGTCTTATGAGCAATACTTTAGCATATATATCATATGCAATCAACATATCTACTCAAAAAAAAATTGTAGATCCTATTGCAGGAGATGAAAATGTTGAAAGCTACAGGCACCTAGGCAAATGAAGTTATGTCTCTCTATAAGCTTCCAGCGCCAATAAAGACATGCAAAAATGCCGCAAACATGAGAGATTATATTGGGAGTGTGTAAAGTTCCAACCAAAACAATGTAATTTATTTATTTATTTGCATGGGCTCATGAGAGCACTTCCATTTACAAGGGAAACAAGGTTGAAGAAAAAAATACAGTGGGAGAGATGAAATCATTGAAAATAAAGACGTTAAGAAACAATTGAAATTAATAGAGCGTCAACTTATTTATCGGAATAAATCTATAATGATGCTAGTATTTGTTTGCATGCTTCTTTTTGTAAACATTATGCCCTGTTCTCCTAAATGTAATTGAAGTAAATTCACAATATTTTTAGGAAGATTCCAATCACAAAATTGACTTGCTTGGCTGTCATGTTATATGCAGCCTTCTTGAAGCTCTTATCAACCTTCATGCTCTGCTTCGCTAGTTCTGCAAGATATGTGATAAGGATCATATTATGATTTGGTGCCCATTTCTTGTTACAAACTGTCCTTAAATTCAAAGTGGAATTTGTAGTTATTGACTTCCTTTTTTACATGTCACCTTTATTTTAGTCGGTGATATCTCCTTTATTTCATCACTGAGATGCCTTTCAAGGCCAGTAGATTCACCATTGATTAGTGACGTGTGATGTGGGCCACTGCCTTGGGAACCATGGGAGGGTACTTAAATGAGAAGGGGAATGGTTAACATGCTCATGTAGTAGTGTGGTACCCTAGTCATGCCAAAATAATTGCCTTCATATGGAGGGTAATCTGTGAAAGCATTAGGAGGTTGGGTGAATGTCGAAGGTTGGGTAGGCACGAAGTTCATGGTAGGAACACCCCTTGAAGTATTTCACATTACATTTGAAGGAGAGGGGGTGTTCTATTTCTCTGAACCATTGTCATCCATACCTATACGCTTCAAGCTTAATATGAAATAAGGCATATAAGTCAAATGAATATCATGCATAGACTGTAAAACATAGTATATGTGCATTTAACATAGTTTTTAACACTACAATGCCCTCAAATACCTACGACTAAATAGTACGTTATCATTAAAAAAAATACAAAGATGAAATAGTCCATTACATCAATAAACCAACATTATAATATCATTAAGACTCCATGCCACTCTCCGTTGTGTTACCACCGTTATACTTTGCATAATAATCCACCCACATAGCCCAAACAATTTGATCCCTAAGCAACTTTCATTCATTTCTAGCATCTCTATCCTCTCTTTGTGTCCTAGTTTGGGTGAAGTCGACTATGTTTGGATCATCTTCTTTTGCGCTATCTTCCTCGATGACAACATTCTCATTCAAAATGTTATCTTCCGCATCTTTAATTGTAACATAATTATACAATATAATACACGCTAACATGCTATTCATTTGTGTGGGAAAATAATAATTAGGCTTTGCCGATAAGATTTTAAATTGATTCTTCAATGTACCAAAACAAGATTCAATTTTCGATCGCAGGAGAAGTGCTTTAAATTGAATCACACACACACACACTCTCTCTCTCTCTCCCCTTGTTTGATGTCGTAGCAGTCTGTTCTTTTCAATAATAACATACACCACGATACAAGGAGATGAAGCCGAACTTGGTTGTATATTCAACATCACAAAGGTAATACTTTACTACATAATTACAATAAATAATCGTAAACACATAAAACATATATTTTTGAGGATTCACAACATAAGTTTGTGGAATAATACTATCGTACACTCTTAATCCATAAGGTTGTGGTCTGGACAATGCATCTTATACCATCCTAGAATCATTTGTTGCTCCCTCCCAACCTACTAGCACATATGTGAATAGCTTATTGAGTGCAAACTTCTAAAATATTTTGTGTCACACCTTTACGCCCTCTAAACTGTGCAACTTGGTTAGAGGGTAGCATTGCATCAATATGTGTTTCATCTATCATGCCAATGTAATCCTATCGAATATAATATTTTAAACAATCAATACAACACTCAATTTCTAAATTTGAATATGAAGTTAAAGAAAGGTTTTTTTTGTACCTTGAAGGAAAATAATTTGGATTGTTCGCAATCTTTGGAGCTAGTTCGTTACTTGCTTGCTTCATGTGATGACCATGTATTTGACAGATGGCTCCTATGACTTTATTGAAGTATTTGCTAACTGTTTCTCCCGATCTTATGAAATCAGTCCTCATAACTCTATTTTTGTTTTACTACCTACTATACTAAGAAAGACAGTCAGTTGTTCTTCAACTTTTACGCGTCTAGAGTCCTTTAATAGGCCATTTTCTTTTATTATTTTTACAAGCTTAAGAAAATGTTCTTAGTCTAGTTCTAATATAAGATCTATAATTGTCACTATATCCTTCCAATACATACTTAAACTGGGTTTTCCTACAATAAATCTTCTTCCTCTTATCTTCTCTTGATTGATTAGAAATTGATTTACGCCTAGCATGCATTCTCAAGTAGCAAGTTGAAATTGTTAGCAATGAAGAGACAGTTGCATTACCACACGTCCTCTTGATTACATCTTCATCAACACCTTCCATCTACTTTCATATGAAAATTTATATTAACCTCTACACTTAGTAAGTCATGCGCACGAGTAAAATGCATAATTTTTTCATAAAATTATGATTAATAACATGCATATAAACAAGAATGTATGACGAAAAAGAATAACAAACATGCATTTCATATCATAAAAGCATATAACAACAAAAGGCGTGTACTTTAAAAAATTTAGAGATGCAAGACGATATTGCATCAACAATTAAATAATTTATTTTACACTATCAACAATCATCCTGACAACACCAAAATGCACCTAAATTAATATGCATTACTAAGTAGCTATAACACCATGATCATCACCACCAATTACCTTATCAAATAACTTTCTAAGTTTCTTCAAGATCTATTTTTTAAGTAACTATGCTACATCACAACATACATATATCAAGTGAGTATATATAAGTATGCATTAATACGACCAAAAAATCAACATGCATTAAGATCTGTACATATAAAAAAATTTCAGAAGCTCCCACTTCACAAAATGTGAGTTAACTTGATTGGTAAGTATCATAGGACAAATTCGTAAAGCTCAAAGATGAAACACAGATGCCAATCACAATTGCACATAATAAAACCAATTCAAGACTTTATAATCATAATTGAGGACAAGAAATTAAAAAGTAAGTCCATGCTCATCATATTGATTGGAATAGGTTTGTAAATCCTAATCAGAATGCTAATAAGTTTCAATGCAATAATATCTCAAGTATTTGCACTCAAAAATCCCGTCTTGTTTGCTGCTATTTCTACAATTGTTTCAAACCACCAAAAATCAGATCTTTAGCAATATCTAACCAACTCCCAAATAGATTGGTATTTAAATACACAAAAAAATCTGTAATTTTTACTCCAAATCATCAAGGTGACCAAGTTCCAGAACAAAAAAAAAATAAAATCTTTAATCCAAAAATAACCAATTTTTAATGGATCAAAGAAATAGGTATGAAAGAAATATATCTCGGACTGCAAAGTCAAAGATCCAGATTCAAGCACAATTTGAGCAACAAATAGCAACTAATCTCCTTCTTAATGCTTTAAGGAAAAATGATCAGGACCAGAAGCATGAAAACCACGGTAATAAAGCGCCAAAATATGAAACTTCTACTCCAAATCATCATCATCCACAGTTCCATCCATGACTCATCAACATTTAACCCAAAATTTCAATTTTTTCCATTGCGTTTTTGGTGAATTTTCCCTAGGATTTTGGCTAGAGATGAAAGTCGCAAGAAAAAAGGGAGGGAGATAGAAGCGGGTGAGGGCTAGAGTTTTTCCTGCATCTCAATTGCCGATAGAAAAGAGGAAAGAGGGTAAAAATGAGAGTGGTCTTTTTTATTGATAAAAAACACCATGTGTTCGAAATCTTGACCACTTTCTCCCGTCTTTTGAGAAAATACCTTTCTACAAAAACCCCTCCCTTTCACCAAATTATAGAAAAAGCTTTCTACACAACAAAAATGAACCAAATACAATAGGAAACTTGGGGAACACTTTTATGCCAATTTGCCTTTGTCAAGAGTTTTCCCACATGTTTTCTATCAATTTGGGCGAACGAGACAGCTCCTTATAGTAGAAGGGGGTTATGGTTTGAGCAGTGATAACTGTACTATAAAATTTATATTATTTTTGTACTCTCACAAATAAAAAAGTATGGGCCATGATGACTCATAATTTTTCTTGACAACTTCTAAGAAAGGACCCTACACATTTGTTAGTGGTAGCACAAGAATAGTGTGGAACTTATAGTAATATTATTTTCCTTATGGTTTAGAATTGAAAAGGTGTGATAGGAGTTAATGGGTGTTAATGGGGGTTATAGGATTGATGGGTAATTTATTGGGCAAATTGATGCATTGAGTGATGAATTGGCTGGGCAGTCGAGAGATGAATTGTCATTCCCTCTTTTTTTTTTTTTTTTTTTTTTGTTTAATGGACTGCAAACAAAACCTCTTGACTTATTTTCTTCTTTTTATTTAAGTTTCCTTTGTTTGGCCCAGCTCATTTAGTCTATTATTTGATTATATTGTTTTATATGGTGACTTTAGTACCGCCCAACTCTAGCCTTTGTTGACTGGCCTTTCCTGTTCTTTTCTTCTTCTTTTTGTTATTTGTCTGGCCATACCTGATCGGCCTCTCTCTCCAATTTTCTCTCTTTCTATAATTTCCTTTTACTTGGGCTATCGTCTTTTTAGAGGCTTCTCTTTTGCTGTGGGCTAGGCTACTGGGCTTACATTTTATATTGGCTAAATTTATTCTTTTTTAAAAATAAAATTGGACTTTTTGACCTTTTCTTTCCCCAACAGGGCGTTAAGGCTAAATTACCATATTGGTGTCTTTCTGCACTCTTTTTCCTGTGGTTTTTCTAGCTCCAACCGTGTTTTCGTATTTTCTCTAAGCCAAATGTGCAATTAGACAAAAATTTCGTCATCGACGGGAACTGTAAAATTTCATGTGATGCTATGAGTGCTATCTTATTCATGAGGAAAATGACAGAAGATTATTTGGCACATTGATATATTGGTATAAGGATAATAACTATACCCAAGCTTATACAAGAATATTGAGTCCACTACAATGGAGTAACTTTTGAGACAAAGAAGGGGAGAGCATGGTATTACCTTCAAATATAGTGAAGAGAACGCGTGGAAGGCCAAAAACTGCTAGGAGGAAAGAGATCTCACAAATTTTTTTCGCCGGCATAGTTGTGGATATAATTGTATATTTGGCTCAAAAAAAAAACACCAAAACATCGTCAAAGCTGGAAAAAAAAATACCAAAATGATAACATGGGTGTAAAAAAAATACCAATTTGGTAATTTAGTTGTTGATGTTAATATAAGTCCTATAAAAAATCTTACTGACAAAAATTTAAGGAAAAATAATCTTATTTAAATATCTGCATAACTTTTCATCTATAATATTATATAAAGCTTCAAGTGAGTGTATTGAAGTGGACATATTGATATTGTCCTTCCATCTTCTAGATTTATGAGAGTATATTAGTCTTTATGCGTAAGCATGAACATTTCATCAACTCACTCCCTCCCTGTCATATCAACCATTCTCTAAATTAATCTTAATTTGATATTAGGTTCCTATATGTCTTGGTATTTTAATTTGAATTCTAAAATCATTTATATTCTTCCAGTATAGCCTTTTGTAAATATATACTATACATCCTATTGATAGCTAACAAATAAGGGGTATGCAAAACATTACAGCAAGACATTTCTTTATTCCTCAATTCAAAACTTAAAGTAAGTTTGTAACTTCATCAAGAAAATGGGGTACGTAAAGTAATTTCTTGCTCATTCTCTCTAGTCTGAAAATCTAACGGAAAACACTTCATGTAACTTGATTCTTCTTGAAGTTAATTAGATGAAACATAATAAATTATGTCTTTTAAGAATTATCCACATATTCCTAAACCAAATAAGATCATTTAAATAAATTCAAAAATAATAAATATATCCACAAGAATAAAAATACTCTAATAATTTAAATCTAAGGTAAAAAATGAACATGATTAGTTTAAAGAATACCTTTTCATCTTAAATTGTAGAAAGAATTTTTTAGAACAAATCTTTATAATTTTAGATGGTTTTCCTATATAGTTTCAAGAAATTTTATTGATGAGACGTTATTGTTTTTATTTTATTTTTTTCCTTTTTAAGCCTATAGGATTTCCTCCCACCATATTAGTTATAATATTTGCTAGAAGATTTTGCTACAAAATACAAGTCCATTTATCTTTTCTAATTATAAAGTTGCAATGTGAACAATGTATTTATAAATTCGATTACTCTTACAACTCCATTTCCATCCAACCAAATAACCCTTACAAAAACATGAAGTTGGGATTTCAGACACTCTAGTCCGAAAGACTTTAAATAGGTGAAGAACACATAAGATGGGACTGTGAACAGATCCGGCCCAAATCCAACCTATTAAAATCTACCGATTGAAGTCTACCTCAAAGTCTTCCATGGCCTACTACTGCTGGAGGACATAAATCCAAACTGGATCATATTAGATTCCTTCATAAATTCATATCATATGAAAAAGTTATAAGAATGATAAAAGAATATTAATCGGCAAATTCTAGACCAATCCAAGCTCTCAAAAGTCCGTAGTTTTCCCATCTTAGTTCTAAGCTTATCGATACAAATTAAAAACCAAGTCAGTCTTCGGAAACGTCCATAAACAACTCCATAATTGACCTCACCAACGCATTCACCATTGAATTTTTCTCCCTTTGATCTTGTAATAGAGGGACATATAAAATCACCATTCCACCAACACATGAGAAGTACTATGTCATAATCTCTTCATGTTCACATACAAAAAGAAACCACGCCATGTTTTGCGGCACAAGAAGCTTTTCTCAAATAGACACCGAGCCCCTCTCAACCTCACCAAAGGGATCCAAACTCAAGCAAAGCCTCTCAATGACAAAGAAGAAGAAGCAAAGCTCAAGCTCAAACCCCTATTCGACGTCGGGGCTTGATAAATTCGAAAAAATACTTGAAGAGTTAGACAAGAAGAAGGAGAAGATCATGTTGAGGGCCAGGTCTCAAGGAGATGCAACGGTTAGATTCACTTATAGATCGGACTCGGATGATTGGATTCCGATCATCATCAAGACAAGGGAGCCAAAGGAAGCGAAGGACGTAAAGGCGAAGTCGTCGCCTAGGGTTACAAAGAGATTATCGGCGCCTCCTTCGATGAAAGTGGAGAAGGGATTGGAGGTGATCAAGGAGCCCAAGGAAGTTGTGACCAAGTCTAAGGATATTATTAAGGTGAAGAAGAGAGGGGTGTATAATTGGGGTGTTTGTTTTTGGTCTCTGGTGATTGTGTTGGTACTTGTTTTGTTGGTGTTTGGGAGGTCTTTTGCAATATGTTGGACTACTATTTGGTGGTATTTGGTGCCTTTGATGAAGGGTAAGAGTAAGGATTTTAGGAGGAAGGAGTTAAGGAGGAGGGTTAGTGATAAGAGGTTAGGAGGTGGTGTTGATGGATTGAGATCATTTAAGGGTCATATTAGCGAGAGGACATGATGATAATTTTGGATAGGATTCAAGTCTTCCTTCTAATTTCTTTGTTTTCCTAAAATTTTGTACAAATTAATGTGAATTATCTTTGGCCATTTGGAGTATGATTAGGATCACTGTATTTGTTGTTGGCTCTTGGGTGTCGTTTGGCAACACTCGTTGCTTTTTTGTTCAATTGTAGACCGAAACAAAGAAGTTTTGTTTTGCACTCCACTGAGGACATTTCCAATTATAGCTAGGCGTCTAAGAAGTTCGTCATGACTTGAGAGATACGCGAAGAGCAACGTTTTTCTGTTATTCCCATGATGTTTGATGTTGCAAGATTTGCTATAAAGAGTGAAGATGAGTTGGAAGAATATTTGAAAAGAATTGTAAAGGTGAATCATGAAAATAAGAATCCTATGCTGATTCTATTACTTTATAGGAACCAAAATGAATATATATATATATATATATATATATATATATATATATATATATATATATATATATATATATATATGAGAAAAATGGGTATCTTGGTATCAAACTTGCACTAGTCTTGGTAGTGAGGTGTATCAATCACATCCACTCCCCAACCCATGCAAGCATGTGGTCCCTATTTGAGTGAGTGGATGTGATTGATACACCTCACTATCAAGCACCAAGTACCAATATATATATATATATATATATATATATATATATATATATATATATATATATATATATATATATATATATATATATATATATATATATATCATATCATATCATACTCCCCTTAGAAGTCACGAGTTCGGAAAATCTTTTAAATTTTAATCCTATCCTAATCTCATGTGAACTACCTAAAACTCAACAATTTTTAAAAAATAAGATCAATAAAATAAGTGAAACTTGACTTGCGGTATTAGTTTGTTAAGGTAAAGAACTAACATCTTTGCAATATATGAAGTATTACAAAATAACCTAAAAGTTTCAAAATCAAGGCTTCAAAACTTAAAATGACAAATATGAAATCTGAAAATTAACAAAGACCTCCGAAGAATTTAAAATCTGCAATTAACGCTCTCATCGTTTCAAAAATTGTAGAAACATCCTCAAAAGTTCAAATAATAAAAAAGAACCCTAAAATTCAAAATATCAAAACTTGCGAACACCAAAGATGAATTCAAGGGATTGCTATCAGGCACCTAAAAATTTAAAATTTATAAAAAATAACCTCAAAGATATAAATATTACAAAAAACTCCTTCAAAAGTTAAAAATCACAAAAAACCCTATAATTTTAAAAACCTATAACAAGTACATATCAAATCTAGAAATTATCAGCAGACTGCTAAAAGTTTAGGTTTTACGAAAAACAATCCAAAGTTTTAATAATTACAAAAAAAACCCTCAAAATTTCAGAGTTGCAAGAAATATCCTGACATTCGAAAATTTACCACCAACACATGAAATATTGAAATTACAAGCACCCAACTTAAATTTTAAAATTTTTTAAAAATATTCTCAAAGTTTTAAAATTTGCAAAACACTCTCAAAAATTCAAAATCACAAAAAGAAAGACTAAAATTTCAAACTTATCGAAGAAAAGAGTTAGTTGTTTGATATTCTTTTATTAAGATATATAAATTTAATTTCTAATTTAAGGTTTAGTATGCCTTTTAGCATCTAAATGTAGCCTAATTTTATCAAAAAGATAAAGGTAGAGAAGGATTTATGTCGACTCAATAAAAATGAAACGAAGGAATGAAAGATTTGTTTTTGAATATTTTGTAGAATAGTTTATTTTTAAGTAAATTAGGAATCATTAGAAGGGATTTTCATGAACTTTTTAGTACTTTTATATGCTTATGTGGATGCTTTCATCATATAAAAGTGTATTAGAGTTAGCATTAATCTTTAGTTTATAATTTTTTAAGTCTATCAAGGTATAGGAACAAACTCAGTATTCTCTTTGTGTCATTTTAGCCCACTTTTAATCAATCATCTTATTTTATTAGCTTTAATTATTTATTTTTCTTTTATAATGCTATTTGTTTCAAGTGTTTTTCACTTTTGTAACACTATACTTTCTCAAGTCAAGCTTGTTTTCATGTCACCAAATAACATGATAATTCAAGTTGGGTTCGGATTATATTTATTTCATGTCAATTCAATTGTCAACATGAAAATTTAAATTGGGTGTAACTCATTTAAACGAACATCAAAGAAAATAAATAATCACAATGCTAAAGTTTAGAGACATAAGTGTGCAAAACCATCAAAGTGGAACTGAGGAATAAATTTTAGTAAGGAAATAAACCAAAATACTTAATCATGGTATTTAACCACGCATACTGCACGTGCATAAAACCTTGTGTGTGTGTGTGTGTGTGTGTATATATATATATATATATATATATATATATATATATATATATATATATATATATATATAAACTTAAGTTGATAGGGAATAGTCATCCACCAACTTTTCTATCCATTGATGTTGCCTTGGAATCCGTGAAAGATATAAAGCCCACTTTGAGATTTGTGTGCATCTTGATTTCACGGATCTCAAGGCAAGATCAATGACTATAAAAGTTAGTGGACACTCCTCCCTATCAACTTAAGTTTATAGAGCCTCGCTTCTATATATATATATATATATATATATATATATATATATATATATATATATATCATACTCTCTTTAAAAGCACGAGTTTGAGAAAAACTTTCCATGGTCAATATTACCCTTCACTAGTTTGGATATTTTATTTAAATCTTAATCTATCCTAATCATAATTATATTCTATCCTAATCCCACGTAAACTATTTATAGCTCAACAATTTAAAAAATAATATTAATAAAATATATAAAATAGCTTTACGGTATTAGTTTGCTAAGGTAAAGAAATTATACATAGCTAACATACTATAATAAATGAAGTATTGCAAAAATCCTAAAAGTTTTAAAATTGCACAAAATATCCTCAAAAGTTCAAAATTATAAAAAACATTCGACATTTCAAAACTTAAAACAACAAACATGAATTAAGAAACTAACAATGACTGCGAAGAATTTAACATTTATAGTTAATACCCTCAATGTCTCAAAAATTATAGAAACACCCTCAAAAGTTCATACTACAAACAAGCACCTTGAAGTTCTAAAATTTTAAAATTTATAAACAACACAGATGAATTCAAGGGATTACCATGATGCACCTGAAAATTTTTGACGTTTCAAAACTTAAAACAACAAACATGAAATCAAGAAATTAACAGCAGCCTCTACAGAATTTAAAATTTGCATTTAACACCCTCAATGTCTAAAAATTATAGAAACACCCTCAAAAGTTCAAATTACAAAAAACACAATAAAATTCTAAAATTTTAAAACTTGCAAACAATATCGATGAATTCAAGGGATTACCATCAGGCACCTAAAAATTTAAAATTTGCCAAAATTAACCTCAAAGTTATAAAAATTATAAAAAAAACTCCTTCAAAAAATAAAAATCGCAAAAAAACTCTAAAATTTTAAAACTTATAACCAGTACACATTAATTCTGGAAACTATTGGCAGACCGTTGAAATCTAAATTTTTCAAAAAATAACCCTAAGTTTTAATAATTGCAAAAAGCACCCTCAAAATTTCGAGTTGTAAGAAATATCGACATTTGAAAATTACCACCAACACATGAAACATAGTAGTTACAACTATCAAACTTAAAAGTAAAATTTTTTAAACAACACTCCCAAAGTTTTAAAATTGCAAATCACCACCCTCAAAAGTTCAAAACCACAAAAAGGTCTGAATTTCAAAACTTGGCAAAGAAAAACGTAATTGTTTGGTATTCTTTCATTAATATATATATATATATATATATATATATATATATATATATATATATATATATATATATATATATATATATATATATATATATATATATATATATATATATATATATATATATATATATATATATATATATATATAGTTTTCAATTTAGGGTTTACTATCCCTTTTCAAAGATCTAAAATAGTCTAAGTTGATCTTGATAAAAAAAGCAATAAGAATTGATTAAAAATATCCGTAAAGGAATAAAAATTTGAAAAATATATGATAGCTTAAAAATTATCGTCACTATATAAATCAAAGTAAATGTATATAATTTTACTAAGAAGTTGGAGCAAAAAAATACATAAGTAACATTAATTGATAGAAGATTAAATCCATAAACTGATAAAAACTATAATATAATAGCTTAACATTAATTGATTATAATTTAGAAATAGTAATCTCTTATGCTAATAATATTTATAGGGTAAAAGAATACAAGGAATTATGTATGGAGAAACTATCGAATGTTCGAGATATCCTTCAAAAGTATTAAGCTATTTCCATTTCAAATGGGAAAGTGAATGAAATAAATCTAAAATTCGAAAAAGTCCATGAATCACTTGAATTGACATTAACATAAAGCATATCTATCAAAGAAGCACCGACCGAGTTCCATTGAAGAATAATTTAACAACTTTATCCTAATCAAAGAAGAATTCTCCATGGAAGATACAAGAAAAATTAGCAAGTATTCATAAATTTTATATTTTGTTCTTCAATACTAAAGAAATTAAATATTAATATTATAATCTAAGGCAAATTGGCAATGAAAAATACATGTATTTAGTTTAGATCCTTGAGAAAAATGATAGGGATAGAGAAAATGTAACGCTATTGACATAACAGAAACTATTATTGGATGCACATCGAAGAATTCATTGTAGAGGAAAAGTAACTCCTAATCTTATTTAAGTAATAAATTAGAGTACAAAGAATTTCATATATATGAAATTAACATTGTGGAGAAAAATCAAAGTCTCAGATTTCAAGAAGTTTGTGTTGAATATCGAAAATACATTCAATTTCTTTGTGAAGTTAAACGAGAATATAAAAGATTAACAAGCCCAGAAAGATAACAAAGACAAAAATCCAACTCAGTTGATGTCACAATCGATGTAGATGATGAAGACACTACTCTAGAATTGCCAGGGAAAAAAGGGGAAAATGATTGATCTCACTCAATAAAAAATAAAACAGAAGAAATAAAAGACAATATTTTTTTGAATATTTTATAGAATAGTTTAATTATTTTGAGCTAAATTAGGAATCTTTAGAAGTGATTTTCATGAACTTTTACAGTACTTTTATATAGTTATATGGATGTTTTATCATATAAAAGTATACTAGAGTTAGCATTAATCTTTAGTTTATAATTTTTATGAAGCCTATCAATGATTAGGAACAAACTTTATATTCTCTTGTGTATCGTTTTAGCATACTTTTAATCAATCATTTTGCCTTATTGGTTTTAAATATTCACATTCCTTGTATAACATTATTTCAATATTTTTCACTTTTGTAACACTGTACTTTCTCAAGTAAAGCTTAATTTCATGTCGGTCCAAATAATATGAAATTTTAAATTTGCTTTAGATTATAGTGGTTTCTGTCAATTCAATTATCAATATGAAAATTTAAATTGGGTGTAGCCCATTCAAATAAATATTAAGGAAAATAAATAATCGCAATGTTAAAGTTTAGAGGCAAAAGTGAGCAAAAACTATTAAAGTGGAATAGAACAAATTTTAGTTAGGAAATAAGCCAAAAATGCTTAATCAGATATTTAACCACGTGCATTGCACGTATAAAACTAGTATGTATATATATATATATATATATATATATATATATATATATATATATATATATATATATATATATATATATATATATATATATATATATATATATGTGGAAATATGATTCTAAGGAGCCACCTTAGATTGAATCTAAGGATTCACCTTAAAAATTATATTATATATAATCACTTTACTTAATCCACTCGTTCATTTTGATCTATATCTTTTGGATGGTGTATAAACAAAAACTAGTCATGTTGAATTGTAGTTACTCATGCATCAAGTGATTGTAAAATTAACGGTTTTACCACAATACAACTAAAGAGATAATGAAAAATATGTGTAAGAAGTTAAGCAATCAATATATATATATATATATATATATATATATATATATATATATATATATATATATATATATATATATATATATATATATATATATATATATATATATATATATATATGAGAAAATGTAGGAACTTGGTACCAACACTACAACAAAGGTTGTAAATTATGATATATTTGTTGTCTCTAATGACACATGCCAAAAGTGTGGTTAGAGCATGTGTGGAGCGTCTTTCTACACATGTGCTAATGTCTCACAAAGTCACAACACACACACACACACACACACACACACACACACACACACACATATATATATATATATATATATATATAGAGAAGGCTCCTATAAACTTAAGTTGATAGGAGGAGTGTCCACCAACTTTTATATCCATTGATCTTGCACGGGGATCCGTGAAATCAACATATGCACAAATCTCAAAGGTGGGCTTTATATCTTTCACGGATCCCAAGGCAACATCAATGGATAGAAAAGTTGGTGGATGACTATTCTCTATCAACTTAAGTTTATAGAGCCTTGCTCTCTCTCTCTCTCTCTCTCTATATATATATATATATATATATATATATATATATATATATATATATATATATATATATATGTCGAGCATGATGACACATACAAGTGTCACAAAACTCGTGACACATATATGTGTCAAGAGTGGTGACACATAATTGTGTCTAGACCATTAAAAATATAAAGAGTATCATCATTCAACACTATAACTTCCCGTAGGTCACCCATCCTCGAATTACTCTCACCAAAGCACACTTATTTATGGAGCTTTTAGCTTATACACTATCATAAATGTTTAATCATCATTCTAAATAAAATCTAAGATTTATTATTTAAACCCATTAATAGGTCTTCTCACAATCTATGTTGGACTATTAGTCTTTTTAATTATATTTAATTGTATATCTATTGACACAAATATGTGTCGTGATTTGCTATACTTTTATTTGTGTCACTATTGTTTAATCTTTTGCAAGTAAAATGACACTTTTATATGTGTCATAAAATAAGTGTGGATAAATACAACTTTTATTGTAGTGCAAACACAAGTTTTGTGCTTAGTAGTAAGGTGTCTCATTCTAATTCACTCTTCAACTTATGTGAATGTGGTCGTCCATTTGAATGAGTGGATGTGAATGAGCCACCTCACTACCAAGCATAAAAGCTTGTGCTTACCAAGTTCCTCCATATATATATATATATATATATATATATATATATATATATATATATATATATATATATATATATATATATGGCTGCTCATTTTGCTAAATGAGCTACCAAGAGATAGCCATGTGGTGAGGCCCACCTTGTTAGTCACATCAAAATGTGTGGACCTCACCACTCTATCTCTGGTAGCTCATTTAACAAAAGAGTCACACTTCATATATATATATATATATATATATATATATATATATATATATATATATATATATATATATATATATATATATATATATATATATGTTTATAGGATGAGATGGTGAGATGGTTTGCTTAACGTGAGATAGACATTCTACACCGTTAGATTCAAATTAATGGTTAGATTTAAACTAATAGGTTAATTAATTAAAGATATGTGGTCCCCACATTTATTTGATTTCCCTACCAAATCTTCTCTAAGATTTTTCATATCCTCCCTTCCGCCTCCTCTCTTTCTTATTTGGGTTCGAGTTAGGGTTAGGGTTCGGGTTCAGGTTAGGATTAGGGTTAGGGTTAGGGTTAGGGTTTAAGTTTTTTCTATTATTCTACTGTTTTGATGCAACTATATTGAAAATATTTTGCTGAATCCTAGTTGTCTAAATAATTTTAAAGAAGTATTATTAAGGAAATGGACACTTCATTCTTTATAAAAAATGCAGCAACGATGACTATATATGGAACTTCCTGGAGTTAGATTTTCAATTTACTTATCTTGATTTTTTGAATTAGACGGATTATTTTTTAAAAAAATTTAACTATGTTTTTTAAAATTTCTATAACTATGTTAATAGAATGACTATAAAGTGTAACAGTTATCGCAAGGAGATTTTTTTAAAAGAGGCCACTTTTGCTAAATATTTAGCAAAACCGACCGCTTTGTTAATATTTAGCAAAACCGACCTCTTTTGGTCACCACCAAAGTCGACTAAAAAGAGGTCGGTTTTGCTAAAATCGTTAAAATACGGACTAGTAGTCCCGTATGATTAGTGATGACTAATTGCTCTAAACAAAACGAAGGAAACTCACGGACTAGTAGTCCCGTGGGTTTTTATCCGCACGAACAACCCCTTTCCTCTATCACCACCGCCATCTTCTTCTTCTTCTCCCCCTCCCCCACTCTCCCTCCATCACCACCACCATCTTCTTCTTCTTCTTCTTGTTCTTCTTCTTCCATTTCCGCGTCCTTCTTCACACTCTCACTTTCCTCAGCTCTCAGAAATTCCTGAAAAGAAAAAATTCAAAAATGGACATGAGAGAATCGATCTCACCGACTTCGCATGTGGGGTCCACCGTCGCCGCCGGCGCCAACCTCGCCCTCTCTCCTGCCACCCTCCACGCTATCCTCGCCCTGATCGACGCCAGATCGAAGGGTCACATCCTCGACCAGATCCTCTCCCTCAGCCTCTCCAAGGACGTTGGGTCCACCGTCGCTGCCGGCGCCAACCTCGCCCTCTCTCCCGCCACCCTCTACGCGACTCTTGCCCTGATTGCCACCGGATCGAAGGACCCCACCCTCGACTAGATCCTCTCCCTCGGCCTCTCCAAGTACGTTGGGTTCACCGTCGCCGCCGGAGCCAACCTCGCCCTCTCTCCCGCCACCCTCCACGCGATCCTCGCCTTGATTCCCGCCAATGGAGTTTGGGTTGATTCATCGATGAATCTTAAGCGTGGGTTTAAGGGGATTGTTATTCAAGATTCAAGGCTGAAGCTAATGCTGTTGATTTCCAAACAAAGGGAGAGGGGGTTGTTACTGTGCAGAAAAAAACCCACGGGACTACTAGTCCCTTGGGTTTCCCTCGATTTGTTTAGAGCGCCATTAGTGACCACTAAACATACGGGACTACTAGTCCCGTATGTTTCGAAAACAGATTTAAGCAAAACCGATCTCTTTTTGGTCAGCTTTGGTGAGCTGACAAAAAAGAGGTCGGTTTTGCTAAATATTTAGCAAAACGGTCGGTTTTGCTAAATATTTAGCAAAAGTGGCCTCTTTTAAAAAAATCTCCTTATCGCAATTATTCTGAAGTGATGATTGACAAAGAGGTGAGCCGGATCAAGCACTCAAGTCAACTCTAGGCCCGCACTCGCCGGCATACAATCTCTCTTACTGGGAATTTAAAATTCTCAAATAATATGATGAACGTGACATAATCCTTCTAGAAGATTTGAAATTAATTAATCCCACGTCTACTAAGTAATAATCCCGTGACACAAAAGTCTACTAAACTCTAAAAAAGTCTTAATCATTGTGTAACTTTCAAGGTCACCTTTATCTATCTTATATTTATTTATAATAAATTGTCTAAGACCTTCTGAACTACATTTATATATTTAATTGAATTTGGAATTTTTATGAAAAGAAAGAGTATTACCACTTGTACACGTAATAAATTACTTACATCAGGATTTTCTACACGAACTTATCCTGTATTAATCACCTCATTTACTATCACGATGACAAGCACCCAAACTGAGCGAGCAACTTGAAGATATCCATCCAACACATGGCACCTTCATTGATCAGCGTTGGGTCAATTTCACCTTACTATTGCTAGGTCTTCATGATGAAGTTTCTGCATTTATAGTTTTAGTTTTTCTAATTTGTTCCTCCTATCACTTCTTCCTCCTATCACTTCCCATACTGAAAAGCCTTTTACTATTCAAGACTTGAACAAAATTTTCTTATATTCGTCACATGTGTTTTATTGGTCAAACCACTAAAAAACTGCTTTTAGTGACTAAATCGTTATGTTTATATGATCTATTCATCACTGCAAAAGATTTTGTTAATTCGAATCAAATCGGGTTAATCGGGCAAAACCTTTTAACTCTTACCAGACCCGTTTACTAATTATGTTAAAGTGATTTTATTATTATTACTTTTTTTTGTGAAAATGGAATTGAAAGAAAGAAACTAAGCCCTCACAGTTGTAAAAAAAAAACCCCATTGGTGGCGGGATATCGGTGATGGGCCGACTATCCATCGCCATTGTCTACATTGGCGATGGGGTGTTGGTCGTCGCCAACACTCTGTCGCCATTGTCTACATTGGCAAGGGGCTGACCCCAGTCGCCAATGTTGGTTATCGCCAATGGGTGTTAGTAAAATAATGAATGGAGATAGAATTTCTGAGGCGTGAAACACTTTCCTTAAAGAATTATTTGCCCCACTTGATATTCAAATTTGCTTCAGGTTAATGCAAATATTCTTCCCAGGATACAACAAAAAATTAAAAATTCGAGCAAGCAAATCTCAAAATTTCCACCAACTCTTTGTGAAACAAGTTTGTAGTATTGCAGATTGTTTTTGAGAGAAACGTTTTTTAAGAATAAAGTAAAAAATAAATGTCTGAAATCATAGGCTATTTATAGGTTTGAAAAAGTGTTTCCAACAGTCATAACTTTTCAAAACACCCCTTCAAAATAATGACCATTTTCTAACAAATTAATTTCAAATACCATTTGTCTTTTAATATTTTGATAAATTCGAATATTCAAAATAACAATAAAGAAATAATATTCGAAAATGCATTGTGGATGGATATGTGATTGTGTGATATGGAGATGTATGAATGTGAATAAGTATTGCGGTTGGATTGTTGGATATGTATTGTGATTGAATATTTGTTTACAAAGTTTTATATATATATTCCTGTGCAGGGGCTCCCCTGAACAAAATAAATTTTTTGGGGTTAATAAATGTTAGTGACGGACTGCCCCGTCACCAATGTCATTGGTGATGGAGTAACCCGTCGCCAATGTCAATAACATTGGCGATGGTTCGGATCTATCAACATTGCGCATTGGTGATTGGACTGACCCACGCATTGGTGATGGGCCGACCCGTCACCATTGCCTATTGGCGAGGGGTGTGTATCCCGTTGCCAATGTTTATTAGTGACGAAAGCATTGGTGATAGGTGTAAAACCGTCACTAATGCCCAATGGTGACGGATTACCCCATCACCAATGTCCTGTTTCGTACTAGTGCTCGCAGCTTGAGGGAAGGCGATACTACAAAGATCACTAAAAAGTAAATAACATAAAAATATCGGGGTACTCCTGAAGTAAGACAAAACATATCAAAAGAAGTAGCTCCTAGGTTAGTGAGTTGGTCGACACAGAAGTTTCCCTCTGTATAGGAGTGATGGAGGGAACACTCCCACTCTCGATCAATAAGAAAGCAACAATCAGAAATAATACCAGCACAAGGGTGTTGAGCAGGGAAGTCACACGAAATCATAGAAATCGCTGTCAACAAATCAGTTTCACACAGATGATAACCTTCATTCCAGGCCAAAACCAAACCAAATAAGGATGGTTTCCAACTCAGCTATCATACTAGTAGAACAGCCTAGGGAAGCCCAAAAACCCACTAGCCAACGACCATCAGAATCACGAATTAAACCACCAGACTAGCTTGACGAGGATTACCTTTCGAAGCGCCATCTAAACCTTCACCCAACCAAGAGGACGAGGATCCTGAAAAATGAACCGTGTTACTCGCTCATGAACCCGAGGAGAATCCAGTCATTAACATTCTGACACAAACTTCACAGAATGGAAAATGACTCTAATCGGGTCCGAGGGCAATCTGTCATCTCCAAACACGACATTACAATGCTATTTCCACAAGAATCAAAGTATAGTTGTGAAAATCAAAATCACCCTCCATAATCCCAAAAAAAAAGAACGTTCATACAACCACTATTCATACTTTGCCAATCCAACCAAGGAACATTCATAAAAATAATGAAGTACTCAGATAGAATTAATTTCCCCCAAACAGCCTTAGCATGGAAACAACTGCGCACTATATGTTCAGAATCCTCCGCCACCAAACCATGAGACACCAAAACCATGAGCACAGACCCGAATTATCCAAATTATAGCCTTCGAGACATATAAGCTGATTTAACAATATAAACTCCAGAATTTGAAAGACCCCAAATTACTTTATTAGGGGAATAATGAAGATGAGGCCTCGGTAGACCATAGATAGAGGCTACTATATTAGGAAGGAAAACGCATTTACAGTGAAAAAAACATATTTACAGTGAAAATTGTACTTATAGTGTCTGGATGCCAAAAAACAAAAAAGGAGATATGCAAGAGATACATGTTTTTATCTTTTTTTAAATTTCTTTTTGGAAAGGTGCAACTTTTGCTCCACCAAATTAACTCAGCATTTATTGCATTTTTTTCTACAAATTGTTAATGTACTTCTCATTTGTAATTTACAATTAAGCAAACTTAACATGGAAAATATAAATCCGGGTGCAACATTTACATATGCAGCCGTAATTCTTACCAGCCAAACAACAAATTGTAATCCGATTAATATCGGCTAATTTCGGATCAAGGTGCGATCATGAGAGCACCAACCATATTTCATGGCATCCATAGTCGAGCGTATCACTTGGCCAGAGTGTGTTAGCTTCAATTCCAATGCTTGTACTTAATATCCTAATCCTTGTTATGAAGATGCATAGTGTTGGGATTGTGTCTTTGATTCTTTGTATAACTTCATGAGAATTAGATAGGGTTAGAGGTCTATCATGATTAGGAGATTAGGTCTCATCATAATTGAGAGTTTGAATCCTATCCTAATTAGGAAGTTAGGCTAGAGATAGGGTTTTGGTTTCCCTATATATAATCTTTTATTGTTGGAGGAAAAACCAAGAAGAAGAGGGGAGAGCCAATATTCTTGTAATCTAGGGTTAGCAGAGGGCGTAGCCTGATTTAAGAATATTGCGCGAGAGGCGAGGGTTTCGTAGTCTTCATCCGTGCAAAAGATTACAACATTGGGAGAGAGTTTCGCAATCTTTGTCCATTCAAAAAATTGTAAGGAGTGGGTTGCTGGAGAGAATATGACAGTTGATTATGTATGTGAGGTTAAGAGATTGAGAGACGAGAGTTGAGTGGTTCTTCTTATAGTTCTCCCTGATACATAGTGGATTTCTCGTATTGTTGCCCCGTTGATGTAGGTCGAAGTTGGTCGACCGAACCACGTAACTCTCAGTGTTCTTTCTTCTTGATTGTGAGTATTTTTATCTTGTTGATTGTGGGTTGACTTCCGAGTTGCGGAGATCGTAGTAGGCGGGGAGACTAAAATTCCCAACAAGTGGTATCAGAGCCATGATGATGGATCCGGGAGCAAGTTCGCAAGATAGACGTCGTACAAAAGTGAAGATTAGTGGCGTTACAAGAATAAAGATGAAAAAAAAGTATTGTAGTGGCAGGAACACTGTAGTGGCGGGAACACTATTCACATGGGTGAGGGTTGTTTTAAAAATTATTAAATCAAATCCGACGGTGCAGATTAATTTATCTTCTGATTGAGGGTTTGGAGGCGGATTTTGGTGATCCAGGAGTCATTCCTTGGGTTTTTCGATGTGCTGAGTTCGATTTTGATATCGGTTTTATCAAATTCATTCTCTACAGTGACTGATTTGAATTTTGATTGTGGTTAGAGGATGATGACTTCTTCAGGTTCGAAGTTCGATATTCCGCTATTCAACGGCAAGACAAATTTTATAATATGGCAGTGCACGGTTCAAGATATTCTTGTGCAGCAGGGTGTTGATCAAGCTTTGGAGGTGAAGAAACGCGATGGAAGGGTTTGATTTTTCAAATTATGCTCGAATTAGTCAGAAGATGGAGGAAAGTTCTGATGGTGGTGGCGTGACAAATCTGATGACAGATGAGGTGAACGAGTATGCGACGGATGAGACTAGAGTAGAGAATCAGAAGTGGTTCTAGCAGTAGAGTTGTCAGCATGCAATTATTCAGAGTCATCGCTGGAGCAGGAGTTGATTGGTGTGTAGACTCGAGGAGGATAGTGCCATATTAGGTGGAGCTCGCAAGCAGGCACGACCGAGTGACACACAGGGAGATGGACATGGTGGCATTGGACTTGAAGACGATGAGCACTCATATTTAGTCCAAGCCAAGCGATGGAGGAGATGAAGGCATCCAGCTCGTAGTGTGGAGTAGGAAAGGTGCACCGATATAGGCTGAGACGAGCGATGCAGGTGGAGTACGAGGACAGCAAGCGTGGGAAAGCTACTGTTAAGTTTAGTTCGAGAGGAGAAGCATGGTTAATTTGCTTCTAATGTTAGAGGTGGCGAAGAACTCTTGGTGCGCACAAGAGAGGTGGAGGCGCCACGACGAGGCAGGACAGTGAGGGTCACGGGGCATCCCAGTTGGAGTGCGGGTGTTTCGATTAGGAGTGTGGGTGCTTCGGATTGAAGTACAAAAGAAATAGAAGACTCTAGCAGGAGAGACAAAATCTCAAGACAGCAATGGTAGATTATCGAGGTGGCTTGGGAATCAAATCCAAGGTGGAGATTATTGGGATTGTGTCTTTAATTTTTTGTATAACTTCATGAGAATTAGATAGGGTTAGAGGTCTATCATGATTAGGAGATTGGGTCTCATCATGATTGGGAGTTTGAATCCTATTCTAATTAGGAAGTTAGGCTAGAGATAGGGTTTTGGTTTCCCTATATATAATCTTCTATTGTTGGAGGAAAAACCAAGAAGGAGAGGGGAGAGCCAATATTCTTGTAATTTAGGGTTAGCAGAGGGCGTAGCCTAATTTAAGAATATTGCGCGAGAGGCGAGGGTTTCGTAGTCTTTATCCGTGCAAAAGATTACAAAATTGGGAGAGGGTTTCGCAGTCTTTGTCCGTTCAAAAGATTGTAAGGAGTGGGTTGCTGGAGAGAATATGAGAGTTGATTATGTATGTGAGGTTGAGAGATTGAGAGACGAGAGTTGAGTGGTTCCTCTTGTAGTTCTCCCTGATACATAGTGGATTTCTCGTATTGTTGCCCCGTGGATATAGGTCGAAGTTGGTCGACCAAACCACGTAAATATCGGTGTTCTTTCTTCTTGATTGTGAGTACTTTTCTCTTGTTGATTGTGGGTTGGCTTCCGAGTTGCAAAGATCGTAGTAGGCGGGGAGACTAAAATCCCCAACACATAGGTCACTTCTTAAATTGCAGTACGCTAGTGATATTATTTTCAACAAAATAGGTTTTTGTTCATTAAAATATATATGAGTAAAATAATTTTGTATTTTGTACATTTCATTATTAAATAGGGTGAAAAAATTTTCAATAGTCCGGGTTACAATCAACTACCACCACAATAAACTAAAAGCCTGACGTAAGTAAAATCATCTTATATATGGACTAAAAAAAGATGAGTTGGTATTTGGTAATGGTTAAACCTCGAAGAGACGCCAAGTAATACGATATTGAATAGTCTTAGCAGCATAATCAGCAGCGCTATTTTTATATCATTGGAAAATTTGTTGCTCGTTTATAATAAGTAATAATAAGTAGACTGCAGATGGATTAATCGACCAGACACACAATCAGGGTCAAGAAAGTCTCTGAATGATGGTGACGTTTCCCTTCATCAATTGCTAAAACTCGTTTTTAATTGTTGTAGCTTTTATGGTCAGTAACAATGAAAACAACTCTTATTGTATTGAAAGTCTTGATTCTATCCAATTTTATGTGATCGATTACAAGACAGATGATTTGTCTCTCTCTAGCAATCTTTAATTTTCGAAGAGTACAAAAAGGATATTGTCCCGCAGTTGGTCACATGATATTTGGATCAAAGTCAAATCAGCCTCTAACATTTATCAGACATTTCTGAGAAGCCCTACCCCAATCTTTTATCCCATTAATCCTTTATATATATATATATATATATATATATATATATATATATATATATATATATATATATATATATATATATAGAGGATACAAGGGAAATCTTGGCGAGGCACGAGAATCCCCAAGCCGAAATCTAAATTCGATACCCAACCCCTAACAAGTAAACTCCGAGCGTATGGGTCCCACCTCCCATTCCCATACTTCAGATGAGGCAGACGGGATTGTACCAGGGATCTGAGGGTGTTGACAGTATTACTGATGCGTTTCCATGTCACCTTTGCTACTCGCGATGGGTGTTCTTGTTCATAGTCTATTAACTTCTCTGGGTGGTTCTCCCTATGTGAGAGGGGAATAATGGTCTTAACAAATTTTTTTGAAGGGAAATTGATGTGAAACACTGTGTGTGTAGGTATGAAGATCGGCGACAACAATGCTTCACCAAATCAGCGATCGATCTAGGCAGGAAGCTCAAGAAATAAAGTGACGTTGACGATGGTTTTAAACAAAATTGCAATGTATTCAGTTTATGACCTTGTAAATTGTTCAGAAACGAATGTAATGATTTATTCTTGTAATAAAGTTCGACTTGTAATATCTAGATAAGAAATTGTACGCAGTCAAATAGAGTCACTCGGTCACTAATCAAACAGAATACAACACAATCGCAATTGATACTAAAATTGACAATAACAAAAACAGGATAGCAGTTCCTACGGTACTGGGTCGAAAGAAAACGAAACCTTTGTCGTCCTGAATAGGCTCGACGTGCGGATCCACCGGAGGCGGTGCGGCGACACCGAATGTGAGGGGAGGAAGTTCCCCTCCGAGAGCTACGTAACTGGGATGAAGAGGGACGTCGGGGTAGAAACGCCGGTGCCACGAACTGATTCCCAAACGGCTCTCCACGCTATCGACAATCTGAGGAGTCACGCGTTCGATATACCCGTCTGGAGTGTCGAAAGACTGGTAGTCGAACTACCGAGGGAGCTGTAAATCAACCACGCCTGTCTCCGGATCGTACACGAGCTGGGCGTCTTCGGCTTTAGGGTCGGCCATGCATTAGTGGGGGCCGAGGAGGGGTTTGGCTAGGGTTGGGGGAGGAGGAGAGAGAGAGAGAGAGAGAGAGAGAGAGAGAGAGTTAATTAGGGTTTCACACCCGTGTTTCACACCTTAACAAAGCAATTAACACTCGAATTTTATTCATTCAATAATTTCTCGGATCGATTACAAGACAGATGATTTGTCTCTCTCTAGCAATCTTTAATTTTCGAAGAGTACAAAAGGATATTGTCCCGCAGTTGGTCACATGATATTTGGATCAAAGTCAAATCAGCCTCTAACATTTATCAGACATTTCTGAGAAGCCCTACCCCAATCTTTTATCCCATTAATCCTTTATATATATATATAGAGAGAGAGAGAGAGAGAGAGAGAGAGAGAGAGAGAGAGAGAGAGAGAGAGAGAGAGAGAGAGAGAGAGAGAGAGAGAGAGAGAGAGAGAGAGAGAGAGAGAGAGAGAGAGAGAGAGAGAGAGAGAGAGAGAGAGAGAGAGAGAGAGAGAGAGAGAGAGAGAGAGAGAGAGAGAGAGTTAATTAGGGTTTCACACCCAGGTTTCACACCTTAACAAAGCAATTAACACTCAGAATTTTATTCATTCAATAATTTCTCAGATCTGATTACAACTGCTTAAATAAGCTTTGAAATTTAAATCCCTCAAGTCTCTCTCAATCAATTACAATCAGATTAGCTGCTAAATTTAACCATAATTCAAAATTCAAAATTCAAAATTTAAATTCAAAAAGTAAACTAAAACGGCAAGCGAATCTATCATCAATCAATCAAAACCAAATACGAGGGATGCAGTGCTGGTGGAATCTGGCGTCTCTGTGATAAACACGACGAAAGTCCCGCGCACGTGTTGAGATGTCCACATCATTCTCCCCAGGTGGGAGAGAACTCGACCCTATCGAGTGTAAGTCAGGACGGCTGTCGTACTGCTCAAGAAGATCTGGATCCAGCCTCTGTAAGTCACCTCGATTAAGCTAAGTATTATCAGACTCAGGTCGACGTTTCCAGCGTACCAAGTACCTGTGGATACCACCATCGCTAGTAGAAATAATGTTATCATCAATAATACTATCAATGTCATGTGCTGCATATGGGGGTGATATCTGGGGAAGTGGAGGTAAAGGAGAGCTCTCAGAAATAGGTTCAGGGATAGGCTCATCAATCAGTGGGTTGTCGGGGTTAAAATTTGAACCTTTGTACTCTACTAAATCTTCAATATTAAAAGTCAAACTAATATTAAAACCTTCAGGAAGGTCAAGAACATAAGCATTTTCATTAATTTTCTTGAGAATTTTGAAAGGCCCTGCACTTCGTGCATGCAACTTTTTAACAGTTCCCGGAGGAAACCGTTCCGGATGTATCCGGACCATCACATGATCATCAACACTAAATTCTTTGAACCTCCTTTTTAGATTTGCACGCAGTTTATAGTTGGCATTGCTGTCATTGATCTTTTCACTTATTTCTTTATGCAAATCATGAATGCGAGATGCAAAAGCGGATCTTCGAGATACCCTATGATGTGCGGACATGGGGACAAGATCTATAGGTTGCCTAGGCTTATACCCATACACGACCTCAGCTGGACTAATACCTGTAGACCTATTCACGGAGTTATTATAAGCAAATTAAGCAGTAGGCAAATGTTGATCCCAATCCCTAAGATTCTCACCAACTAGCGATCTCAAAAGATTACCTAAGCTCCTATTAACTACTTCAGTTTGACCATCGGTCTGAGGATGAAAAGCCGTTGAGAATTGAAGCTTAGTTCCCATTTTGTGCCAAAGGGTTTTCTAAAAATAACTTGTAAACTTAACATCCCTATCAGACACAATTATTTTCGGTAGTCCGTGCAACTTAACAACTTCATTAAAATATAGCTTGGCCACATGAGAAGCGTCGGAAGTTTTGGAGCACGGTATGAAGTGGGCCATTTTAGAGAATCGGTCCACAACAACAAGGACGGAATCTTGTTTTCTAATTGTTTTAGGAAGTCCTAACACGAAGTCCATGCTGACGTCTTGTCATGGACAATTTGGAACGGGGAGAGGAGTGTATAAGCCCGTATTCTGTTTACGTTGCTTAGCCAGTTGGCAGGTGTGACATCGACCCACTAACCTAACAACGTCACGCTTAATACTTGGCCAATAAAAATGAGATTCAACTGCCTCGACAGTCTTGCTACTCTGAAATGTCACGCAAGGCCTCCAAAGATGTAGTTCCCAAATTAAAAATTCTCTCAGAGATGTGTTGGGAATACACAACTTGCGAAGATGAAAAAGATATCCATCCTTCAGGAGAAAACCATCTATTTCACGGGTCACTCCATCATTCAGCAAAGTGAAAACTTCACAAAAATCAGGACACGACTCATACTGATCTTTGATTTTCTCAAAGCCGACTACTTCCGCGCTCATAATGGAAAGAAGATGCATGCGGCGACTGAGTGCATCAGCGGCCTTATTTTCTACTCCCGATTTATGTTTGATCGTATAGGTGTAGTCCTGGAGGAATTCAACCCATCGACCATGTCTGGCATTCAGTTTCTTTTGAGAGTGAATATATCGAAGGGCTTCGTGGTCAGAATATATGACAAATTCTTTCGGTAATAAGTAGTGACGCCAGTGTCAAAGAGATTGTATCACCGCATAGAATTCTTTATCATAGGTGGAATAACGTTGCCTAGTGTCATTCAGCTTCTCACTAAAGTAAGCAACGGGATGTCCTTCTTGAGATAGGACTCCACCTATGACAATACCAGAGGCATCGCATGCAATTTCAAAGACCTTAGAGAAATCCGGCAGGCGCATTACAGGTGCCTGCGACATTCTCTGCTTGATCTCCACAAATGCCTTGGTAGCGGCCTTTGACCACTCAAACTCACACTTTTTCAAACAATCGGTAATAGGGGCCATGATGGTACTGAAACCCTTGATAAACCGATGATAAAAAGTAGCGAGTCCATGGAAACTAGGAACATCTCTAATGTTCTTGGGCTCGGGCCACTCTTCGATAGCTCTAACTTTCTCAGGGTCAGCGGATACTCCTTCAGAAGAGACTGCAAACCCTAGAAAAATAACTTTTTGTGTAAGAAAAGTACATTTCTTAGGATTGGCATAGAGTTGTTCTTTTCTTAACACGGTACAAACTTGTCGCAGATGGTCTATGTGTTGCTCCCGAGAATTCTTGTAAATAAGGATGTCATCAAAGTATACCACCAAGAATTTTCGGTGAAGGGCGAGTACTTGAGTCATCACTCTCATAAAAGTGCTTTCGGAGCATTAGTCGGGCCAAAGGGCATGACCATCCATTCGTATAATCCATCTTTCGTCTTGGCGGTTTTCCATTCGTCACGGACGGATACGAATCGATGGTAGCCACTCTTAAGATCAATCTTAGAAAGATAGTGGCTCGGACATTAAGTCGAGCATATCATCCAACCGGGAATGGGAAAACGGTATTTCACCGTGATCTTGTTGATTGCGGCTATCCACACACATACGCCATGTTCCATCTTTTTTGGCGTCGAATGCGGGACCGCGACAGGACTCATGCTTTCTTTCACAAAGCCTTTCTTTTGACTCATCAACTTGCCTCTTGACTCTGCATGTTCATTGGGGTTCATCACGTAGTGAGGCAAATTGGGAAGAGTTGCTCGGGACTAGATCAATTGCGTGTTGGATGTCACGCATCGGGGGAAGTTGATCCGGGAGATCCTCAGGGAAAACGTCAGCGAATTCTTCCAACAAAGGAGCGACTTCTATAGGAATCATATCGGTGCTATTCTTAGGAGTTTCTCTAGCAGCGAGGATGAAGAATGGGGTTCCATTTGCTAACTCTCGGTCGATCTCTTTGGCTCCAATCAGGTTAACGCCTTTGGAAGATTTAGCTGGAGTGGGCTGCTTATCACTAACTTTTGGTTGAACTGGAAGGATTTTGACCTTCTTCCCATCGTGCTCGAACAACAGCATGTTTGACCGTCCGAAAATATGAACATCGTTATCAAACAGCCAGGGTCTTCCAAGAATGATTTGACCCACATCCATCTTCAGAACATCGCACCAAACTTGATCCTTGTAAATGGCGAATTGAAGAGGAACTAAACACCTTTCTTGGACATGAAGTGCAGTATCATTGATCCATGATACATTGTATGGATTGGGGTGGGGTACGGCCTTAAGACCAATCTTGGCTATCACAGCTGAGGAGACTGCATTAATGCAGCTTCCACTATCCACGATCACTTTGCAATTCTTATCGCCAATCTTGGTGAACGTGTGGAAAATGGAAGTATGTCTCCAATCATCAACAAGCTTGGGTTGGGAGATGGCGCATCTAACAACAGATATGGTGGGGGATTTAATTTGCCTAAGACAACTTAGAATATGATCATCTACGCCATCCTCAAAATCATCGGTATCATCATCAATTTGATGGACAAATTCATCGTCGTTAAGCTCAGGCTCGTATGCGTATTGGCCATCGATGATAGAGATCTTGTGACGGGTCGGACAATTCGCTGAAACATGTCCATACCCTTGACACTTGTAGCATTTGACATGAGGGCCAATCTTGGAGAAATCTTTCTCGGGCTCCTTGCCCTTGGTGTCGACTCTAGGCTGGGAAGAATTAGGGTTAGATCGATTCTGGGTTTGACTAGAGGTAGTAGCACGGGAAGTCTAGGAGGAATAGGATCGGAAATCTTGACTCTTATGAGATTGGTGGGATTTAGCTTCATCTAAATCTTGAACTAAGGCGTAGGCTTTTTCAAGGGTATCTACTCCTCTAGCAAAGAGTTCAGTTTGGAGGTCGCTTCTCAATCCAGCTCGAAACTTTGATAAGACCTTCATTGGTGCCTCTTGCTCGATGGTGCTGCATCGCGTAAACAATTCGTCAAATTGAGCAACATACTCCTTTGCAGACTTGGTTCCTTGAGTGAGGCGATGCCACTTGTCAAGTAATCTCTGATAGAACGACGGCGGAAGGTATTTTCGTTTCAGTTCGTCGGCCATCTCTCGCCAAGTCAGGATTGGTAACTCGCCTCTAATATGCCTTAGCATCTCGAGGTTGGACCAATATTGGCGGTGGTCGATAAGCTTCATTGCGGCAAATTTGACTTTTGAGGCTCGTCGGTCGCGTGCCGGTCGAAATAGCGATCCATATTTTTAGCCAGTCCAAGAAAGCTTGCGGGTCGAGCTTGCCATCGAAGGTTGGTGCTTCAACCTTAATACTCCTCAGGTATTGCGCATCGGGATCAGGCACGGGTTGATGGAGAGGACGATGAATGATATGACCATGTCCATTTCCTTGATCTTGTGGCGGAGTTGCAACATGCACTTCTTCAAGCCTAGCGAGCCTATCGTTAGTTTCGTTTTGAAAATCGACCAGGGTCTCACGGGTAGTTCTACATTCTTGAGCTATGGCACCTAATTGTCCTGCTAGCTCATCGAATTTCTTAAGGATTGCGGAATCTACACTGCCAGACATGCTGGACTCACTAGATAATTCACTTGACTCTCCTAATCGATATGGTAAACCCGTGCGAGTGGGCATGCACTAACAACTAAATGAATGGTATGCGCTAACAGCTAAATGAACTGAATGGTAATAATATATATTTTTATTATTATTTTTTTAAATAAGACTCAATTAAACTATTCTACATTTTCCTAACCTAGAACCACGCTCTGATACCAAAAATGATGTGAAACACTGTGTGTGTAGGTATGAAGATCGGCGACAACAATGCTTCACCAAATCAGCGATCGATCTAGGCAGGAAGCTCAAGAAATAAAGTGACGTTGACGATGGTTTTAAACAAAATTGCAATGTATTCAGTTTATGACCTTGTAAATTGTTCAGAAGCGAATGTAATGATTTATTCTTGTAATAAAGTTTGACTTGTAATATCTAGATAAGCAATTGTACGCAGTCAAATAGAGTCACTCAGTCACTAATCAAACAGAATATAGCACAATCGCAATTGATACTAAAATTGACAATAACAAAAACAGGATAGCAGTTCCTACGGTACTGGGTTGAAAGAAAACGAAACCTTTGTCGTCCTGAATAGGCTCGACGTGCGGATCCTCCGGAGGCGGTGCGGTGACACCGAATGTGAGGGGAGGAAGTTCCCCTCCGAGAGCTACGTAACTGGAATGAAGAGGGGCATCGGGGTAGAAATGCCGGTGCCACGAACTGATTCCCAAATGGCTCTCCACGCTATCGACAATCTGAGGAGTCACGCGTTCGATATACCCGTCTGGAGTGTCGAAATACTGGTAGTCAAACCACTGAGAGAGCTGTAAATCAACCACGCTTGTCTCCGGATGCATTACCTTAGCCGTCTTCAACCGGGGTCGGCCATGCATTAGTGGGGCCGAGGAGGGTTTGGCTAGGGTTGGGGAGGAAAGTCGGTGAAGAGGGGTGGTGGCTGCGTGCAGGATGGAGTTGGTTCGGGTTTGAGGCTTCAGGGCCAGATGCCGAAGAAGAGGTGAAGCAGGGTTAAAGGGTTGAGGCGGCATAAAGTATGGGTTCTAGCGGGACAAAGTTGATCGGAATTAGAACAAGCCAGAGACAAGGGTTAAGCTCAGGCTGAAGGGGCCGGTAAGTTCGCTCAAAAATAAAGATCGGTCGACAAAACAGGCAAAGATCAATGAAAGGAAAAGAATAAATATGCTAATTCGAAAGCCAGGTCATAAAGTCAGGATCCGGGAAGGATCGAGAGAGGAGAGTTAGAGGATTTCACACCCAGGTTTCACACCTTAACAAAACAATTAACACTCAGAATTTTATTCATTCAATAATTTCTCAGATCTGATTACAACTGTTTAAATAGGCTTTGAAATACAAATCCCTCAAGTCTCTCTCAATCAATTACAATCAGATTAGCTGCTAAATTTAACCATAATTCAAAATTTAAAATTCAAAATTTAAATTCAAAAAGTAAACTAAAACGGCAAGCGAATCTATCATCAATCAATCAAAGCCAAATAACAGGGATCTGGTGTGGAGCTGGAATACGGCGTCTCCTGCGCTGATAAACACGGCGAAAGTCCCGCGTACGTGCTGAGATGTCCACATCAGAAATGATCCTCCTTCCTCTTAACTCCAAGTTATTTACTCTCAATTGTCATTTTATTTTCTCAAAAAGCAGCCCCCTTCCTCCTCTTTCAATTCACGTCTGCTTCATCAACCCAGTTATTCTAATGGCTACATCTTCTAACTCGGTCGACAATGCAAGCGATCCTGGAGAAAGACCAAGAATGCCTTATTTTACCATTCCCACTTTATACTCAACAAAATAGTGGTTTAAGCTATGTTTAGGCTGAGAGCCACCATTAGGACTCAATAAATTAGAAATAATATTTATAACATATGGGTTAAAATATTAGGTTATGCCTTTTTTAAAATGTCAGATAAATGTTACGAGTTAATCCGACTTTGATTTAAGTTTTTCCAAGAAAAAATATATAATATTACATTACACGTATTCAGATGTACAATATAATATACTCTACGATCCGTAGGACCAATTCAAACGTCAAGCCTCACATTTTGAAAGTCAAACCTCCAGAAATATTGTATCCAAAAGATATCAGAAACTTCTCTAAATTGATCAAGTCTTCTACCAATAACCCCTATATATATTTCCCACACCAAAACCAACCCAAACCATTAAAAAAAAAATTCTTCAGCTTTCACATGCCATCACACAAATGTTCGTTTGCGGCTCATCAAACTTCGCTAACATGGATGATCACAACGAGTCTCAACATACATCGAAGAAGAAGCAAAACAAGAACCCTTACTCCTCAAGGGGGCTCGAAAAGTTCTCAATGGTACTAAAAGAGTTAGAATCAAGAAGAGAGAAGATAATTGCGAGGACCGGGTCTCAAGGCGTAGCCTTGATCCGGTTCATGTACGATAATTCTCAAGAGTGGATCCCGATCGTCGTCAGACCGAAGGAAACAATGACCGAGATGAAGAAGTTGCCGCCGCCGCCGCCCATGCAAGAAAAGGTTGAGAAGAAGGAGAGGAGGAAGGAGGGATTATTGCAGGCTAGAGTGAGAGATGTGTATTTTTGGCCTTTGGTTGTGGTGTTGATATTGGTTTGCTTGGTGATTTTTGGGAGGGTGTTTGCTATATGTTGCACTTCTATTTGGTGGTATATGATGCCAACAATGAAGGAGAGATGTGCTAATAAGAGGAAGGAGATTGGGAGGAGATTGTGTGATACGAAATTGGTGGTGACATCCCCTAGAGCAGCCCATGGGATTAATGGGAAAAAAGGGTGATGATTTGTGAAGATTAATCATGTCTTCTTAGCACATGAGTATGTAAATAATCTATGCTCGTAAATTATCTATTTTCATGAGGGGTTTCATTGGGGATCAATATTCCCCAAGCTCACAACCTTTGTTTTGTAGATTCTTTTTCTTTTTTGGAGGTCATGTTTTTGTTTTGGTTCTCCTTAACGTCTGAACAGAGAAATGTTGAACAAGTCCATTCTTTACTTCAACTAATTTGGCTTAGATCAGTAGTCAATTCTTCCTCTGTGGATCTGCTGTGGAGTTCAACACAACACGGTGTATTTGGTAGAAGCATCTAATTAATTACCTTTTTATGCGTGGAACCCGTGGATTCAGATTTCAGATCCTGCGTGTAATGACCACTTTCTGAACAATATTTGTCTACTATCTACTTAAGGGTTATGATTTATCTTAGTGTATATACGTTTATACATTTCGTTGGGGATTAATCCCCAAGCTCAGACTCTTTTATGTGGATTATTTTTCTTTTTTGGGATCCTTTTCTGATTTGGTTTCTACTTCTTGATGTCTGAACAGTTGTTGTTAATTCCACAATGTTGAAGAAGTCCAATCTTACTAGTCAATTCCTCTGCGGATTTGTTGAAACTTCAATCTTGCATTAGAAGTGGAGCCCAGCCTGTTGAAGCTTCTAATGATCTGTTTTATGCGGGGGAATTGGATTCGGATCCTCTTCAGATTTGAAAACCTAAACAATAATTGTCATGGAAATAACTAGGATTACTTACAATCCAGTACCTTGAGGTATGACGTAACTGCATGGGTAACCAGTGACCATGAAGTCCGTTTATCCATATGGAGGACGCTGAGATTACTACTAGTAATTGCACATGTGACCTTAAAGCCCAAAAGATAAGCTACTCCCAAGATTACCTGTGTAATTACAATTAGTGATCCTAGGGTCATCCATGTAGATAGCAAACTCCGGGTCACCCGTGTAATTACATCAAACCTCAAGGCGGAATGTAATTAATCCAAATAACTATAACTTATGAGATTATGAATGCATAACAACTATCTCATATAATAGGGGTACAATAAATATTTGTATCCGTGGATATACCTGTATCAATGTTTGTTAGTACACTGATGTTGTTACTAAATATCTATATCAGATAGACATGGTTATGAATATGGATAATAATGAAATATGTGAAACTGTAATCAATATTTAAATATATTTGGTGGTTGATTGAAATGAAATATATTTTTAAGGTGGTATTGTCCCCTCCTCTTGGTAACCGCCCCCAAATCTAGAGGTAGAATTAAGAAGAGGGAGATGGGAGAACAAGAGGGGGAGAGAGAGAGAGCCCTAAATCTAGAGGTAGAAGAAGAGGGAGAGCTAGGGGAGAGCAAGAGGGGGTGGGGGGGCCCTAAATCTAGAGGTAGGAGAAGAGGAGAACAAGAGGGGTAGAGAGAGAGAGGGAGGACCCAACAGTAAAATAAGGGTATTAAAGAAATTTTGATAAAATAGTCCATAAGAAATGAGTTTTGGTGGTTGATTAAAACAAAATATACTTTTAAGATGGTTCTTGTATAAATTAAACAATAAATATGGTTCATGTATTACACCCCTATTTTAAAAGTGGTTTCCATATAAAACCCTAGTATATATGATGGCTTAATATCAGAAAACCCCCCTTAACTTTGTGCGATTATCATAAAACCACCCTTAACTTTTAAAATATCAAAACAACCCCCTTAAGTTTAGGGGTTATCAAAAAACACCCTTTAACTTTAAGGTTTTATTACAAAACCGCCTAACGACGTTACCCTGATTATCCCAAATTGTCAGCGAACAAAAGTACTCCCGGTAGGGATTTTCAGTGGGAGAGTTTTGTTTTCAAGAACTCAGAGAGAGTTTTTCTGCAGAAAATCAGATTGATGTGTTAAACTAAATTATTAATTTTTTTTATCACGCGTGGGTGAAATCCCTACTCGGGAGTATTTTGTTTCGCTGAAAAATTGGTATAATAAAGGATAACACCGTTAGGGGGGTTTGTGATAAAACCTTAACGTTAAAGGAGGTTTTCTGATAACCCCTAAACTTAAGGGGGGTTTTCTGATATTTTGAAAGTTTAGGGGGGTTTTCTAATAATCGCCCAAAGTTAAAGGGGGGGTTTGCTATATATGATATACTTGGAGCGGGTATCAAGCACATAATAATGATAATATATAACTAGTATTTCTAGAAGATGGAACACGTGATGATGAGTAAATAAGCTTTGCCCCACATGACACAATGGACACGCAACTTAACTAGCACGTCTTCTATGGTGAATCTAGAATACATGTATCCCCAGTTTTTCAACCGTCACTCTGAACAAATACTAAATAAAGACAAAAGCACGACAGAATTGACAACTATACGCTTCGGCCAAGAATAAGACGTTCAGATAGATAGACAACCAGGATTCCAAGAGGATTGTCCGCAAGTGTAGATATCAGAGGTCAGGAACAAGCATCCATGATGATACAAAGACTAATTTACATAAGTTGTGGTATTTTTTAGCCAAAAGCAATTTTGTTAGAAACTTCCACAAGGTAACAAGTCCGCAGTCCAAATATATCATCAGAGATTTGAAGAAAAATCCATTTTACATGAATCGGCTCTATCAGATTAATGACATGAAAATGGTTTTTTTTTTCCACCTTCCTAGAAACAACCTTTAAAATCGGGTCATTTTACTGAAACCACCTTTGATTGTCAATTTATACATAAACCACCTTTAAAGGATTTTTTATTGCAATCAGCCACCTGGACCGACTTTTCAGTTAAGTTTTCCCGATAATTGACCCTGCCTAACCTTCATTAAGGATCGTATCTCTAATATACTTAGTATTTGACAACTAATCATTATAGCAAAATTGAAAAAAACTTAATCGAAAAGTGAGTCCAGGTGCTTATCAATTAAAAGTGTTTTTATGTATAAATTGACAATCAAAGGTGATTTATATAGAATGAACCTATTTTGAAGGCGGTTAAAAACTCGAAAATGGTAACTGTTCCAGAATCGATAATCGTCATATGATCATGAAATTGGGATCGACTAGAAAACAAACAATACCATGTTCCCCTAGGTGTTGAAGTTCCCTTTCTTCCTGCGCATTTTGACAGGGAACATAATTAGAGGGGATCTAACTGTGAAAGAAATCGAAAGAACAAGACATAAGAAACAAATAGACCTAGAATCAGACTAATTTCTGTAATCTAGATAACAAAAAGGCAGAACAAACACTTCGAAGAAGAGTAGATGTTATCATCAAACTTATATTGCATTATCCTTTTGTGTATACGAAAACATTAAATTTCCTTCTCTTCCATTCAATTTCCTCTATCTATGACATACATAGTCCAATTTCACAAGCTACGGCATATGCTTCCAACAACCAATGCATGCATACTTTCTAGCTAGACAGACTAATGCATCACAGAACGAGTTGCAAAAATTAAGTGCGCAGCAAACTTTCAAGGGACAGATAATATCATGTTTTCCCCCGCCAAATATAGTCTAGGAACCTACTAAGCCTTGTAGCTTGTAGCTTCCATGTTGCTATTATCGTATAAACATAAACAGAGAGAAGATAACCGGCAAAATAGAGCAAAAGGATGCCTCCAAGAAAAAGATGCAGTTAAAGAATATGAGATATGCAAATAAAGTCGGACAAAAGGAAAACTAAAGAAGCACAAGCAGGTAAAAGTTTCTACACAAACAGACATGTAAAGGTTAAGATACTGTCCTTGCATTATAAGAAGATTCCAAGCAGAAATGGAATGAAAAACATGGGCAAAGTATAATATTCATTGCTGAGTAGCATGATATCATACTCCCAAACAAACCACAAAATCTATGAATTCCGCATTAGCAAGAGGAAATTTTAATTATAAAATATAAGTTGAAACGTGCTCTTGATTAAATAAATAACTTCCTCAATTATATCCAGCAACATTAAGGTTCCTACATGGTACAACAATGGGTGTGAAAGGACATGATGTAAGTTGGATCAAGAAAGTGCAACCTGTGGTAGGTGAAAAGATCTAAAGATTGAGCGTAAAATAATATAGATACATTTTATGAAGTTAACAAAAACAACAAAAAGAGGGGAAGAAACATTTGCCTGGATTAACAAAAAAAAGGAGAGAACAGTGGCATTCATTCATCAATATACTTAATTATAGGGAGTAGTATTTCATTCCAACTGAATGCATAAATAAGTACATAGCTTTTGTGCCACATACACTCGCCAAGAATCATAATTCTTTGCATGAGTAACCCTAATTATAATTCTTTGCATGACTATCAAGGGTTCTTCCTATTAGCCAGCTTGATCACATTCTAGAAATGCAGAATTCTAGTATCAATTAACAGAATGATGATAATGAAGGATAAGTTGAATCAAATATTCTCTGAGTAGCTTTCCATCATGCTCAAGAACAGAGGAAGATGATTTAATGTAGTTTAGATAATGGGATTAGGTACCCAGGTTTCTACAGATTCATCTTTTTTCATGGTTTTACCTTTTACTTCAAATTTATGCATAATAGAATGCGCAATTTTCCTTCTCTTATGGGAGGCATCATCTAGTGAAAATCTCCTTCTGCTGCGTACAACATTTACGGTGCTTCCCGTCCAGAAAACCTTCTCTGTGAATTTCAGTTTCATTATTGCTTCGCATAGTGTCATGCAATACTGGCATAATTTAAGAATGCTACATTGGATACGTTGAACAACCAAGGGCGGAACTACACATTCACTTAGGGAGCCATTGCACCCCTAACAATATAAAAACTACCCTTTAGACCTTTCTAAAACTACAATTTGCATCACATAACTTTAAAAAAAATTCACACCAACCCTTGCTCATATAACCACTAAACAAATTAGTAGCCATTTGCATTTAGCCCATTTAAAATAAACAGATCACTTGAATTTATAAACAATCAACTCAAATGGGCTTAATCGAGGGGTATTTTGGTCATTGATGGACCAAATTGCAAGACCCATTGTGATTTAAAGGACTAATGAGCAACTCAGATGGGCCCTACCCATTTGAATTTAGCCCATTAGCAACTAAAAATCCAAAACCAATACCTTTTTCCCATTAGCCTCTCTCTATATCTAATTTTTTTGTTGATCCTAAAAACTCAAACCCTATCTCTCTTAGCCCTCATCTCCTCATCTCTATCCGATCCCTCGTTGTCCCCAGCCGCTTCCTCTGTCGCTCGGCCCGCACCCGCCACCACTCGCAATCCTCTGCTCTTCTCCAGAGGCGTGGCTGACAATTTGGGAAATTTCAATCGGGGCCTCTTAATCAATCTTCAGAAGAAACTAATAATTGTTTTTATACATAGTACTAACCATGGAAAGAAATTTTTATACCTAGAATTAAAATAAACATTAAGACATAACAATGGTTCTATGCAAAACATATTACGTGCAAAATATTGATAGTAAAAAAAAGATACACAAAATCAACAAAAAAACAACCAGATTTGTACTTTCTAGGTGGCATTATTTCCAATCTCGAACAAAAAAAAAATAAAATAGGAAACAATCAACAAAACAACCAAATTTGAAGAGGAGGGGAAGTCGGTTGCCGGTTGAAGCTTTTCTATAAGAAATTGAAGAATCTTTAATTCTTGATGAGGTGCAGAGCAGCTAAATCTTTTCTACCAGAGGGAAGTCGAATTTCGCCCTAATTTGATGAGATCTATGAGCGAAAAATTGAAGAAAAAGGAAAAAGAAAAAACCATAAATTTCGCTTCCGCTCGCCTTAGGTTCTCCGCTCGCAGGAGACATGGTCGCGTGGTCCCTCAATTATATGATCAAAGTTTACATTTTAATCCCTATACATTGTATTTTTTGCGCGATTTGGGGGCCCCCCAAGTGGGGGGCCCTGTTCTGCGGAACCGGAAGAACCGGTTCAGCGGCGCCTCTGCTCTTCTCAACCTCAAGCCTGTCCTCCTGCTCTCCTCAACTTCTCATCAAGTGAATTGTTATTTTTCTTGGGATTGTTTAAAGTAATAGATTCAGATAGACACATGTTAAATATTTTCTTCTATGAACACACTTCAAAACTTTAAATAATCATGAATGCAATGAACGAATTTTGTGTGTCAAATAGTTTATTCAATTTCACTCAAAAAAAATTCAAATGCATTAAAGTGTAAAAAAATGTATGGTTAAGGGGTTGTCTTTACTTTTGACTCATGTAAAATTTAGTCATTCTATAAAGGAAAAATTGTTAGAATTGGTAACTACAAACTAGAGGTATGCAAATTGCAAATTGTTAGAATTGTTCTCAGTATAGCATATCAAAAGATGTGGCTTTTCAATTGTGTTGTTATCTTATGTAGTTAAATCTTGGAAAACAATGTGGTGATTCTTTTACCACCAATAGGTATGCAAATTGGAAAGAGAAAGAAAGCCCAGTAAAACATGTGGGTCATCTAAATAATTAATGCACATAATGAAGCTTGGAATAAATGTCAAGATTTAATGAAGCAAAAGCAACACAGTGATGTTGCTATTTCCAAACAACCAGATCAAGTCAAAGAGGATTATCGTATTCACTTAACAGCAACAATCGATTATATTCAATTCAAGCAATGTTAAAAAGAAGTGAAAAGCGCAGCAAAAGTGATTTTTAAAGCGGCGACCCTAAGGCTGCACAGCTTTTATTTTTTTATTAATTCACCCTTGATGCTTATACTTGAAAAGGCACCCTAGAACACATAAAAGCACTGGAAAGCACTTTAAACACGCTTTCCAGAGCTTTTAGGAAATAAATAGTAGGATTTTAGCCAACCTTTTCGTACCTGACCCAAACCCAACCCTCTTTTAAAACTTAAACCCCTCTCTCCTTCACTTCCTGATTCTCTCCTCTGTGCTCTAAACTTAAATAAAAAAATAAATTAAAAAAAAAACCTAGACCCCTAATTTGCCTCTAGCCACAGCCACCTCTTTTGTCCACCTCGAAAAGGTTCTCTTCTCTGGCAACCAACCCCCACCTTGTCTATCTTTTCCTATGCGCCAAAGCTCACCCCAAATTTAGTTGAATCTCTCTCATTGCTAAAGCTCTTAATTTTACCCATTTTAAAATTTTAATAGGATTTGGACCGCATTTTTTCTTGGTGCGTTTTCCACTTTGAACAGCTTAAGCCCCAGAAAGCCTAATAGGTGCCTCATCACTTGGCTCCGCTTTCCGCTTTCCACAACATTGACATTAGTGTTTGACATTTTGAAGTCATGCTGAATCTAAGTATTCTAGAAAATAGGGAAACTTTCTTGAGATTATATGTTTTGATGCTAATTAAAATATTACTCTAATACTGTTTTGAGCACTCATGGAAATCATAAGCTAACAACGCGAAGCATACAAAAGAATGTTGTGAGTATTGCTACAAGTGAAACTACACAAGTTATTGCCAATAATCTTAGTGATGATTTGTTTGTTATTTTTATTGATGAATATCGTGATATATTAGTTAAAGAGCAAATGTTCATTTAGTTGCATTATGTCGATAAGAAAGAACATGTCATTGAACGTTTTCTTGTGATTGTTCATATTTCCTCCACAACTTCTCTATCATTTGAGTCAGCAATTAAGTCTTTGTTTTGGAAACATGGACTAAATTTATTAAGAGTTTGTTATCAAGATTACAATTGCTCTAATAACATACAGGAGAATTTAATTCTCATAACATTGATCATGAAGGAGAATGAGTCTGATTTCTATATATATTGCTTCGCACATCAACTTCAACTATCATTCATAATTGTTTTATCACAAATATAAACATATCATGCATACTTGGAATAAGGGTATCGTGTTTTCAAAGAATAAAGAAACTTCATTGAACAAAGATTCCCACCCCTCGTCTCTCATCATTCGTAGTCGTTGCTTGACTGCTTGAACTAAAGTCATAGCATTGTTGGTATCTTGATCTTTCCGTTGTAGGGCTTTAGGCAATTCTGACATAACTCCTAATATATTTTCATTAAATGCATGTCAAGTACAAATTGAAAAGAACGCATAAAGAAAACAAAGCACTTGCTTCACTTTTTTGCTTTGAGTTTAACATCCCACAATGCGACCCCTAACGAGTATCCTAGCTCAATGAAGAGATGTTTATTGATTTTAACATCTTCCACTCGAAAGTTCACCATTCTCTAAGCCTTTAATGATCTTGCTAACTTTTTTTTTTTGAAAAATATATCCCAAAATTTGCATGAACCTAAACCACATTAGTCAAGTTATTAAGCATTGTAAAAAGTAAAAAATATTAGTTTGTTATTTTGCAACACTTACGAATGCTAGCTGAAGTTAATGTGCGAAACGACGGATATAGAAAGCTATAAGCAGACTCATTTTCCTTCATGATAAATATGTTGAGACCATTAAATTCATATTGCATGTTACTAGTATCATCATAACCTTGACCACGTACTCTCGATAAACTTAAACCATGCTTTCAAGACAACTATTGCCTTAAGGGACAAAATACTTGTGCAGGAAACATAAACAAGCCTAAGAAAACGTTCAATGATATGTCCTTTGTCATCCATATAATGCAATACAATGGCCATTTGTTCTTTAACTAATATATCACGAGATTCATCAATCAAAATGGCAAAACAATCATCACCAAGATTAATGATAATAACTTGAGTAGTTTCACTAGCAGCGGCCAGCACTCGCAATATCCTTTTGTATCTAGGTGTAGTCAGTTTGAAATTTTCACGAGCTCTTCTTAAAATATTACTAAAAACAATTTGATTAGCAACAACAACATATAAGCTCAATAAAGCTTCCTTCATTACTAGAATGCTCAGATTCATCATGACCTCAAAATGTCAAATTTTGACGTGAAATGAATTGAAACAAATGATTATTGTCATAAAGTGATTAGGGTAATCCTCTTTGGTTAATCTAATTGCTTGCAAATAGCAACATCAATGTGTTTTTTACTTTTTCTTTTTTTTTAAATCTTGACATTTATCCAAAGTTTTATTATGTGCACTACTCGGACCACCAACATGCTTTAGTAGGCTTTCCTTCTTTTACCAATTTTTATACTCATGGGTGGTAAAACAATCACCATCTTCTTTTCCGAGATTAGGCTTTATAATATAGCAACACACTGGAAATACCGCATTTTATGATATGTTATAATCAATGTTGAAAATAACGATAACGATAACGCATAACGTAACGTTCTACCTTCAGTTCAGGGTTAATTGAAAAAATGTATAAAAAAACGTAAGACAAAACTTAGGTTATTTTGTTATTAATTATTTAGATATTTATAAATACAAACTATTCATAAAGACTTTAATAATTAGACTTATCAAAATTTTCAAACATGGGGGAGGATTGAAAGAGCTAAAGGAGTACTCAGGGTTTACAAGCCTTCGTCTTTGTTGAGAGCAGTTAGGGTTTAGAAGCTGGAGCTGCGCTAGAGGTAGAGATGAGGTTAGAGTTTTCATCGACACCGAGAAGAGATAGAGGAGCCGAGGAGGAACCAGAGAGGAGCCTTGTCATCGATAGAGATAGAGAACAAGAGGAGCCTTGTCGTTGGTGAGAGGCTTCATCTTCGTCGAAAGAGATAGAAGCGTAGAAGAGACTGAGAGGTTTTCTTCTCTGTTGAAGATATGAGAGGAGGTGGAGGAGGTGGAGGAGATGGGGGAGGTGCTGGAGATGAGGCTGGGGGATCACTAGGGTTTTTCACGTGAATGAAATTGAGATTGGGGGATTCAATTGGAAGCTTATTTGGATTAGCCTAATCTTGACTTAACATTGGAGATACTGCCACACGTTCAAATTTGATCACCAATTTAACTCAATTTAACAAGCATTAAATATAGCTTAACGTAATGCAGATAAAACATGTTTTTCAATGTTATTTTTTACGTTAAATGCAACATGGATTTTCTACCTAAGCTTTATAACACAAATCATAAAAGAAATCAAACTAGTTTTAAATAATTCTAGAATTCCTACAATATTTAGTTGCACATTTTGAAAAATAAAACAAGAAAATAAAATTTAGGCTAGAAAGCATAAAAGGAAGAGATTTAAAATAAAATCTAACTATAAATATAAGAAAAGGAACAAGGTAATAAAGATCTAAATTATGAGCATAAAGGAAATCTAACTAATAAAAATAAAAGAGCATAAAAGTAAATTTATACTATAAAAAATATAAGAAAATAAATTCTATAAAGCATAAAAATAAATAATAAAAATAAAATAGCATGAAAGTAAACCTATACTACAAGGCATGAAATAAATCTAATCTACCAACATAAAAAGAAAATAAAATCATAAAACATGAATTTCAAAAGGTTTTTACATCAAAATTAACCACCTTTACTTTTATCCAAATTGATACTTACCACCTTTAAAGTTTTTTTTGATGTAAACCATCTTTACTTGCTAACATGTTTGTAATGTCACACCTAATGTAGTTTTCAGCCCAAAAAATAAGCGAAATGACCATTTTACCCTCACCATTTTCTTGTTTTTCATCTCCTTCCTCACAAATCCTAGCCTTAACCCTAACCCTAGCCTCATCATCCTCCTCTTCTCCCCGTCTTCCCTCTCCCTCCTACCCCAACTCCCCTCCCCCTCTCTCTCGTCCTCCCTTTTCCTCTCTAGCCTCCCACTCTCCCATTCCTTCTCAAGTGGGAACTAGAATTAGGGTTAGGGTTTGGGAGAGGTAGCGGCCATGGGTTAGGGTTAGGGTTTTGGGAGAGGTGGCAGCCATAGAGTTAGGGTTAGGGTTTTGAGGGAGGTGGCCATGGGTTAGGGTTAGGGTTAGGGTTTGTAGAAGAGGAGGATGGAGGAGGCTAGGGTTAGGTTTAGGGGTTGGAAGGAAGAAGATGAGGGTAAAATAAGAATATTGTTATTTCATGGTTGAACAGTAAAAAATAATGTGACATTGCAAACATGTTAGCAAGTAAAGGTGGTTTACATAAAAAAAACTTTAAAGGTAGTAAGTATCAATTTGGGTAAAAGTAAATGTGATTTTAATGTAAAAATTTTCTAAAATAAGAAAGTAAGAGAGAAAAATAACAACTTACCTTACAAGGGGTTGGCCTCTTGAAAGCAAATCTTCATCTTTATCAATAAAGAAGAAGAAATAAAATTGAAAAGGGAGGAAATTTTTTTATTTATTGCAAACTTAAAAGTTTATAAATTGGAAGACCTAATTAAAGGTCCTCCTCTCCAAAAAGGAGTTATACAAAATTTTTCCACACTCTCAAACCCTCACTCTACCCCTCTATTTATAAATAACAAGAATCTCTTACAACTCTTAGATTTGTCTTGACCCCCGAGTAACCCTCACAACTATAGGATTTGGCTTAGGCCCCAAGTAAGTCTCACAACTATAGAATTTCTCAAAATAATCTATATCATTGATTCAATAGTTGAGAGATGGATTTTGTGGGCTTTATTTCTTTTGGATTTAGTTCATTTAAAACTCTTGGGCTTCTCTTGAATGCTCTTGGGCTTCTTAGGATTTAGCTCGACCTTCAAATAATTAAATATATATATCAATTAAATTCATATTTCTATCATAATCTACTACTACTAATGAAATTTCTAGAATTTATCAATTTGGATGGTTTTGTCTCGTCAAGATAAGCGATTTTTATATATAATATGTTAAATTCTGCTTTCCGGATTGGGAGGTATCGTATTTTCATTGCGGTTAACCATCCTGAGCACGAATTTGACTTTGCTTCTTTCCAGATTTGATTTGATTCTCAATTGAAAGCCAAGTTATTAATAATTACTGACCAAGAAAGTGTTGAGTACTGAGATTTTGCTTCTAAACTCAGTCGTGGGCTTTGGATTAATGCATTATGGGCTTCATTAGAGATCTTTTGGGCTTGAAATAATCTTTATTTGAGCTCTTATTCAATAATTCTTTATTACTTACAAATTAAGATAAAAAAATATTATTAGCAGATATATTTATTCAAATAAAATAGATAATAATGGTATAAAAGTGTAATAAAATATAATGATCAATGATAACTAGTATCCAAGACCATACGATAAGTCCCTATGCCTTCAATTGGAGCCTTCATATGATTCCCCATAAATATAAAGTTCTCATTTAGATTTGTGGTTTGGATCGTAAGAAATTCCTGCATCATGTTGGATACATGACCAGAATCAAGGGAAGCGGGTTCCCCTTTAGGCAAAGAAAGGGCCTCTTCCCAATCCAATCTCTGGAAACCAGCCCGGGGTGCGGGTTCTTGTTCCCCGGCTTCCCCCGGGATTGGATGATCCGCATGCGGAATGGCTGCCCCCTCACGAAGAGTTTCTACCTTGCTTTGCAGCTAGTCTTACCCCCATTTCTGCTGACACTTTCAACTGAAAGCTCCACCCCCTCGTGGGTGCCCCCACCTACACCATCCATGCAATAAGACGCCACCTCATCCAACTCACTTACATGGACATGCAATCCAATACGGAGCAAATTGAAAAAAAGCCAGTAGAGAAATTTTTTGAAAATTGGGTTCAGACACAGAACCCGAAGGTTCATTTGCCTAAAAAAGAAAAGAAATAATTCTAAAAAATTCATGGGAAAGAAGGTAAGATTAACGCATAAAGCCGCTCCATGGTGGTCAAGTCTTATCTTTTGTAATGAAATGAATGTCATACCAAGTATTATAAGAAACTTCAATTAGGTTTTGATTTGAAACATATCATATAAAGTATTAGATTTACTTTTCTTCTCGAACCAAGCTTTACGCTTTTGGCAATCTTTCTGATAGTGTCCTACTTTCTTATATAAGTGACACTTATCTGCCTTTTGTTCCTTTTTATCAGCCCGAGGAGCTCATCAGGCATTTTCCTTTTCTTGAACTTGTTGACTTTCATCTTGCACTATTTGCTAGCTCCTTAACCTATAAGGTTAACAGAATGACTTCCTTAATTTTTCAATCTTGTCTCCTCCTGAACAAGCATACTAGCCAATTTACTAATATTGCACTTGTCCTTAATAGTGTTATAGTCAATTTGAAAAGGCCCATACTCAAAAGGTAGTGAGTTCAAAATAAACTACACTGAAAAGAAGGCATCCACTGACATCCCCAAGGTCTTTAATCTCGCTACAACGTTAGACATCTCAATGATATGTTCTTGCATACTCCGCAACCCATTAAACTTCATGGTCGTGAGTTCTGTCATTAGAGTACCAGCAAGTGACTTGTCCGCAGAATGAAAATGTTCTTCCACAAACTTTAGGTATTCCTTCGCACTTTCTGTTTGTGGAATAGTAGTCTTGATGTTGTTGGCAATAGTCATCCGCATGAACATAAGGCTCTATCTGTTAGATCATTCCTGTATTTTATGGTATGACTTCTCTTCCTCACTGCTCGAATTTGTAATGGCAGTAGGCTTTTCTTCCAAGAGTGGTAAGTGAAGTTCCAATACACCTAAGTGGTAATTGACGTGTTCACGGCATTCAATGAAGTTCAAACCATTAAACATAGTGATAGAGGAGGCATGTGAATGGAGTGAAACAACAGCAAAAGAACATATAAATGCTCAAAATTACGGATTTATGTATAAAAACAATTAAAATATATCATAGTTCTCCTTTGGGTAGATACTACAATATATATCATAATTAAATGTCATTTTCATCTTTATTAGGTAATTAAATATTCTCAAAGAAACACATATGTCATCTTTGAATGTACAAATATATTTGATTAAGGAATATTAATTTACCTCTATTATGCTCATTAGTCATAGAATAATTGATTTGCCTTTGGGTAAATTTGAAAGTTCTAAAACTTAGCGAGCTTTTAATTATCCATTTAGTAGGCATTTCTTTAAGCATTCTAGTTTAATCACTTTGGTGAATAAACCATCTAGCATAATATATGAATTCCAAATTGCAAATTATATTCAATAGAACTTTATGACGCTAAAAACATCACAGTCCCAGTGATAAGTTGTTTTCAAAAGTCAACTTTTCATGCTTAATAACACTAGTAAATACAATGCTATTAATTTAAATAACCACCATTTTGTTAGATGAAGTCATGCAATAATACTCATAATGGATATCAACAATCTGATCAACATGAAACAAGTCAAATAGGTGACATATTGCAAAAACACACTGGTAAAAAACGTGGCATTCTAGACGGAAAAATCCGTCTAGATTAGTGAAATTTCCATCTACATTAAACATTCTAGACGGAATTCCATCTAGAAAACCGGTCTACTAAGTTTCCGTCTAGAATAATCTATTCTAGACGGAAAACCGTCTACAATATATATTCTAGACGGAAAACTATTGTAGGCGGATAAAAAAACCGTCTGGGATGACTCCATAATAATATATAGCCTCTCTTGCTAGATGTTGAGTTAGATGGACCATGACCGTGAAAAAAGAAGGAGGAAATATTACTTCCAGATTGCATAGAATTAATGACACTTCTGCTTCAAGTTTAGTAAATTCATTCACATCTATAACTTTAGAGCACAATTTTCGAAAAAATCCACAGTACTCCATAATAATTTTCGATGCTTCTTTGTCCATATTATTACGCAATGCAACCGGGAGCAATTGATGAAGAAGAATGTGATAATCATGAGTCTTTAGGCCTAAGAGTTTCCTCTCTTGCACCTGAACATTATTTGATATATTAGCGGAATATCCATCTTGTGACTTCTTGATTTGAGGACCTTACAAAATCTCGCATACGCTCTGTCGACATCGTAACACGAGAGGAAGGCTTATGTTTTTTCTTAAGTCCAACATCTTGTGCTTGTAAATCTTCCCGGATATTCAATGCAGTCAAGTCTTGACGAGCCCTTAGGTCGTCCTTTGACTTATTAGGATCTTGAAGGAGGGTCGACACTATGTTGTCACAAACATTTTTCTCTATATGCATGACATCCAACATATGCCTGATTTTGAGCTTCTGCCAATATGGTAGCTGGAAGAAGATACTGAATTTAGTCCATCCTTTAGGTAATTTATCGACTCCATTATCAACATATACCCATTTGGATTGCTCTCTTCCTCTTGGTGTCTTTTTTTTTGCCTAAGTCTCTACCTTTGAGTGAGTCGTCCTTAGAATACCGGTTCTTTCCAAATCTTATTTTTGGAAGATGCTCGAGCAACTTTACAATATCAGCTCGGTCGGTTGGCGTGGTTTATTCCTAGTCTCAGCGGTGCCATCAAACTTATTGCTCAATTTTACGTATTTGTGGCCCAAAGGCAACCATCTCTGTTGAACCAATAACAACACTTTCGGCTATATGGTAAGTGAATGCCTTCAAATTACGGACCACATCTTGGACAAGCAAACTTTCCTTTTGTAGACCAACAGGAAAAATTAGCATAAGCTGGAAAATCATTAATTGTCCACATTAGAATAGCGCGAAGTCTAAACGACTCTTCAGCATGGACATCATAGATCAACACACCCTCCGACCACAACTGTTTGAGCTCATCAATTAGGGGCTCTAAATAGACATCAATATCATTACCTGGTGCATGCTTACCGGGTATCAGCAATGAGAGTATCATATATGGTTGTTTCATACAAAGCAACGGAGGTAAATTATATGGCATTAAGATAACTGGCCATGTAGACCAACCTGAACTCATAACCCCGAACGGATTGAATCCGTCGCTAGATATCCCAAGTCTGACATTTCTGCATTCATGAGCGAAATTGGGAAAAATTTTATCAATATGCTTCCAAGCCTTTGCATCGGCGGGGATGTCTCGACTTACCATCTTCTATACGACCTTCTTTGTGCCACCTCATATTCTTAGCGGTGTCTTTGTTCATATACAGTCGTTGCAATCTAGAAACTAATGGAAAATGACGAAGCACCTTAGCTGGGATCTTGCTCTGCATCTCCATTGCCTCTGTTGTCTGCCTTGTTGAAGAGCGGGTGTGCTGTTTCCATCGAGATACTCCACATGTGGGACATTCTTGAAGCTCTTTGTTAGCCTTGTAGTAGAGAATACAATCATTGGGACACGCATCAATCTTGTTGTAATCGAGACCCAAATCGGAAACTATCTGCTTCGCCGCGTAAGTTGTTTTAGGAATGCTACGCTCTCCTCCCGGAACTACCTTCCGCAGCAAATCGAGAAGCATTTCGAAATAAGTATTTGCCATTCCACTAAGGCTCTTAATATGCAAGAGTTCCAACATAAATGAAAATCTGGTGTACTCGGTGCAACCCTCATCTGAATCCTTTTCACTATCCTCGAGTAGCTTCATTATTGATCGTCCTCGAAACATGAACATCTTCAAAACCTTTTGGTCCATCAACATCTTCCACCTCGGTTGTATCTTGGACATCATCACATTGCTACCATCTTCACTATCATTGTTAATATCATATTGGTAATGTCGGGTCCAATATCAGTTTGAAAATTTTCTGTATCATCTATCCTCAAACAATGGGTCGTATCAACAGGCACATCCGGTACTTCATCTTCAATACAGTCTTCCCCGTGATATGACCAGTATTTATATTCCTCATAAAACCGAGTTTGTTAAGTGACTTTGTATTTCCTCTCTATTTTTCAACTTCATATTCTTACATCTACAACATGGGCGTTACATTGCACCACTACTTAAATTATTTGGGTTCATTTCGCATACTTCAAGAAGGCTTCACATCCGTCCTTATATCGTGATCACGATACCGTTCAATCCTAGGAATATCTATCCATGACTTATCCTAATTATCCTCATCGTAGGTAATATATAATTAGAAACTCTAATTAATAATAGATGATATACTAATAAATTTTGCTTATATATAATTAGAAACTCTAATTAATAATAGATGATATACTAAGTATTTCATTAAAAACAATTTTAATTTTTCTAAACTTATTTTTGGAAAAGTTTTCAAAGTAAATTTCAAAGTACATCCAAAATTAGCCTCTTAACACACTATGACATGCCAAATAAAAATATATTGAATTAGGTATAATTTGAAGGTAGGAATTCTGACAACAAATTGTTTATGATACTATAGCCTAATAAAAGTTATATTTGTAAAGAGGAACTCATTTCAAGCGTAAAATGTCAAAGTTTAGCTAAACATTTTTGCATCATGGCTATTTGCAAAGACCGGCATCAAAAAATAGACATGGTAGTTAAATGGTTGTTAAGTGTTGTTAAGCTCTTTGGCTTTTTTTGTTGTTTGTGGGGATAACGAAGGGTTAAACCCCCTTAACCCCTTTACTAATCCATTGCAACACTCATTCTAATTTTCACGTGTGGGCCCTATATGATTATTTTCACACTTGCATAAAGAGTATTATATACCAATATTTTTAAACAAAAATCAAGTGCGGGTATAACTTTGTCACATGATGACCGTTTAGATTTACAATTGAATCGAGAGAATGGATTTGAGTTAGCTCGTCGGCCTTGACATAGGAAAGAATGAGGATCAAAGTCTTGTTATTACGTTTTATTATTTTGGGACCCCTTAATGAAATTCTGGCTCCACCATCGCTAATTAGCACTTAAATCTGATATAACATTTAAGTTGGGCAAATTGAGGTAGGTTTGAAATGGAATTAAGGTGTAGGTTTGAAATGGAATTAAGGTATATAGACTAATTACCACACTCTAGCGGTGTCATAAGGCAGCTTCTATCCCATTAAGAATATAGTAGTGCTTCTTGTAGGCATAAAAATTGCTTATCGGTGCAGAACAAGACTTCGTAAGCGGTGGGTCGACAACCGACGATCCATCCGGCGACTTCGAGCGCCGTCGGCGTGATTCACCTTAAAGCATAAAGCGAGTCGGCGAACTCATGAAGTGGGTCGGCGTGCGAAGCAATGGCTTGACGGCGTCGTGGAGAAAACCGACGGCGAAGCTCAGCGAGGCGGGTTGGCTAAACTCAGCGTTGACAAGGCGAATCAATTATGAGTCCGCGATGCAAGCGAACCGTTCGAGCTCGAAAGTTGATCGGACACGGACTTCGAACACAGCGATCATCGAGACAAAATACTAAGCAGGAAGGCAGAAGAATCGGTAGTCGGCCAGATAGCGACTCGAACCGGCATTATCTGGGACCCCTCGGCCAATGGCCAGGAGTGGCTCGGCTGAAACATGGGCCAGAAATGCCTCGGCAATTAGTAGGTGGCTCATTTCGCTATGTTGAACCATACAAACAACAAATAGGAATACCTCGACTAAGCCGGGAATGGCTCGGCCAACATGGTAGAGCCTCCTCGGCAGTGGCGAGGTGACTTCGACCAATTGGTCGAAACCACCCCCTTAGAGATGTATAAATGGGGGTCTTGTGGTGAAGGGTTGGATTTTGGAGACTTTGAGGTCGGATTTTTGGGATTTTGGCTTGGATTTTGGCGGACTTGAAGAGCCCTCGCGAGATCTCACGGCCTTGCGGTTACGAAGGCTGGCGAGCACAGAGTCCGATCAGCGTCGGATCTTCAATCAAAGGTAACGAATTGGTCGAACTCTGAGATACCCTCTAGATTAAGCTTCGTCTTAATCTCGGGGATATGACGTGATTTCTCCTAGTAGATCTCACCGCTCGTGATCCTCTCCTTCGTGAGTGTGATCCCTCGGTAACCGTTTTCTTAAATTGAAGCGAGGCCTTTACATCTGTAGTTCGGGCAGTTACGGATGCGAGGTTAGCGGTGGTCCACGGACACAATAAGTCCCGACACGGGCAAAGAACCCATAGCGAGGATCCGATATAGCGAGAGATCCCGGCGTTTGTTCAAAAGGATAAAAGTTATAATCTTTTTGATTTTCATTGTAAGCCTTAAAATAAAAGCGATATTTCTCTTTGAATTTGTTTGGTGAAGTTTGTAAGCAAGTTCAAATCAATGACAATCATCCCAACTTTTACGCGAACAAGGCGGCGACAAAGCATGGCGCAAGCTTGCCAAGGCCATGCAATCCATGGATGGGGTCGCTTCTGGCGGATCTAAGATCGAACTTCGCGAGAGGCTTCAAGTGATCGGCGGTCTATCAAGCCGTCAGCAAGCGAGTGGGTCCGTGTCAAGCGGAACGCTCCACACCGAGGCGCATCCGGGCGCCGCGCCTCCTTGCGCAAGCCACGAGCTTTGGTGCAGCGGGCTCGTGAGTTAAAGAAGGAAGTGGCAAAGAAGCCACCAGCGTCTGCCGGGTTTGGAGGCCCAAGTCTAATGGTGCCCCAAGAAACACTTATGATCGATGCAGATCAAGTGGCCAAAATGCTAGGCGAAGCGTTGAATAAACAGCGGGAAAACTTCAAGTTAGAAATGGAGTTGGCCATGCGAGGCGATGAGAGAAATGCGACCAGCAGATCAAGCCACGACAAAACATCAAGGTGAATCAAGTCGGTAGCGTCAGCGTCGATGAAGATGATAGCGATTCGGATCGGGAGGAAGCACCGAAGATGATAACCCCACGAACCGCGGCTGCTGTTGCTCATGAGGCGAAGATCAAAGACTTGGAGAGCAAAATCAATTCATTGATTTCCGCTCAAGAAGTAAAGAAACGGTATTCCTTGCCCATACAGGAGTGGGAATCAATCCCTTACGTCGAAGTTTAACTTAATAAACTTCACACCATTTGTGGGAAGGGTTCCCCGACGCGACACTTGATTTATTTCAAGTCACACCTCGGAGTTATTTACGGCAGCGAACCCTTGATGGTTCGGTCATTCGTTAGCACCGCCGTGGGGCGCCGAATGGTACCGCCGTCTCAAGCGGGGAGCATTCACGGTGGGGCGACATGGAGTCTAACTTCCTTACCAATTTCTTTGATGGCGATACGAGGTATCGTCGGGCGTTACTTTCGGCGAAGCGAAAAGCGGAGAAACCGTGGACATCTTTGTTAAGCGATTCGGAACAAGGCAATGAGCTGCGGGATCAATATGAGAGGAGTTCATCCTCAAACACCCGACAACTTATCAATAGATGTGCTTGAAGCAATGGGTACAGCACCATCGATAGCGATGGAAGGACTTGAAGGTTCGTGGAAACAAGCGAGAGATTCCTCAAAAGGAAAAAGTTGTAATCTTTTTGATTTTCATTGTAAGCCTTAAAATAAAAGCGATATTTCTCTTTGAATTTGTTTGGTGAAGTTTGTAAGCAAGTTCAAATCAATGACAATCATCCCAACTTTACATGAACAAGGCTGGCGACCACGATGGGAGCCACCGGCCTCGAATCGGAGGTCGTCGTGCATAACCAGCGGATCCCTATCGGTGGAAGAAGAGGTCGAGTTCGAGTTCGACCGGGGAGAAGTTCGAGGAGTACCTATCCTCACCCTCCTCGAGATCAGTTCCCCGCCGCTCCAAGAAGGTCTCGGCGCAAGGAGAACCCGATGGGCCTCGATGTAGAGCCCGGGGCCGAGTCCAACCATTGCAGCGGTGGTCCACGGACACAATAAGTCCCGACACGGGCAAAGAACCCATAGCGAGGATCCGATATAGCGAGAGATCCCGCGTTTGTTCAAAAGGATAAAAGTTATAATCTTTTTGATTTTCATTGTAAGCCTTAAAATAAAAGCGATATTTCTCTTTGAATTTGTTTGGTGAAGTTTGTAAGCAAGTTCAAATCAATGACAATCATCCCAACTTTTACGCGAACAAGGCGGCGACAAAGCATGGCGCAAGCTTGCCAAGGCCATGCAATCCATGGATGGGGTCGCTTCTGGCGGATCTAAGATCGAACTTCGCGAGAGGCTTCAAGTGATCGGCGGTCTATCAAGCCGTCAGCAAGCGAGTGGGTCCGTGTCAAGCGGAACGCTCCACACCGAGGCGCATCCGGGCGCCGCGCCTCCTTGCGCAAGCCACGAGCTTTGGTGCAGCAGGCTCGTGAGTTAAAGAAGGAAGTGGCAAAGAAGCCACCAGCGTCTGCCGGGTTTGGAGGCCCAAGTCTAATGGTGCCCCAAGAAACACTTATGATCGATGCAGATCAAGTGGCCAAAATGCTAGGCGGCGTTGAATAAACAACGGAAAACTTCAAGTTAGAAATGGAGTTGGCCATGCGAGGCGATGAGAGAAATGCGACCAGCAGATCAAGCCACGACAAAACATCAAGGTGAATCAAGTCGGTAGCGTCAGCGTCGATGAAGATGATAGCGATTCGGATCGGGAGGAAGCACCGAAGATGATAACCCCACGAACCGCGGCTGCTGTTGCTCATGAGGCGAAGATCAAAGACTTGGAGAGCAAAATCAATTCATTGATTTCCGCTCAAGAAGTAAAGAAACGGTATTCCTTGCCCATACAGGAGTGGGAATCAATCCCTTACCGTCGAAGTTTAACTTAATAAACTTCACACCATTTGTGGGAAGGGTTCCCCGACGCGACACTTGATTTATTTCAAGTCACACCTCGGAGTTATTTACGGCAGCGAACCCTTGATGGTTCGGTCATTCGTTGGCACCCTTCGTGGGGCGCCGAATGGTACCGCCGTCTCAAGCGGGGAGCATTCACGGTGGGGCGACATGGAGTCTAGCTTCCTTACCAATTTCTTTGATGGCGATACGAGGTATCGTCGGGCGTTACTTTCGGCGAAGCGAAAAGCGGAGAAACCGTGGACATCTTTGTTAAGCGATTCGGAACAAGGCAATGAGCTGCGGGATCAATATGAGAGGAGTTCATCCTCAAACTGCCACGGCAACTTATCAATAGATGTGCTTGAAGCAATGGGTACAGCACCATCGATAGCGATGGAAGGACTTGAAGGTTCGTGGAAACAAGCGAGATTCCTCAAAAGGAAAAAGCGAGAGAGGTCGGTAGACAGCGGAAGCTCCGGCGTAACTTTGTCCCAGCGGCAAAGGGAAAGAGCAAGCCAAGGCGGTTCGCGAACAAGCGTTCAACTCAACCCGGCGGCGGCGGCAGCGGCAGCGGGCGCCGCGAGCGATCCAGCGTGGCAACTGGGCCACAAAAGCGAAGGCCTTAGAGCGAGATTCGAAGTCCTATTCCTTTAGGGACGGCGAGATTCCGGTCTCTTCAAATATCTTGTGGAAAATAACAAGATCAAGCTCCCTCCGATTCGAGAATCAAGAGGAAGCGATGAACCTGAATGACCCAAGATCTTGTGCATACCATAGGCGGTTCATCACCCACTAAATCTGTTTGACCTTAAGGACAAAATCCGGGCTTTAATTGATGTAGGGGTCATTACTATGAAGCCGTCCAAAGAGAAGAAGGTCGGGCGAATCACGGTATCCATAAGTTTGGTCGGTGCCATTGACATGGTTTGAACTGAACCGGTGGTCAAAGTTGCGATGAAGGCGGTGAATGGCGACCCACACAAACAGCGCCGAGAAAGGACTTGTATCATTATCTGACCCGAATGGCGAAGTCTTGTGGGTCCACCGAACTCTTGGAAGATGAGCAATGGGTAGCCTCTTCTTGAAGAAAAAGCGAAGCGAAGGGAAAGGCATGTCATGCTACTTCCGCAGTGCGGAGGAGGCGATGAGCAGTGGTAACATTCGGTTTGTCAGAAGGAACACGAAGCCCGCCACCGAGGAGTGGACCGAGTACAAATACAAGTATCAGGAAGTCCCGACCCTAATGCCAAGGCGGCTCTGGTGGGGGTACCAACAAATCCCCTCACTCGCCTGAGAGAAAGCATAGCGGCAAGTGGGCGCCAAAGAAGCTCTGACAAAGCGGCCGCATGAAGTTCAACTCGGCGGTCTCGATTGGTCGCCCGATTGGAAGAGATAAGCAGGAACCGAACTCTCCATACAGCCGGCGTCATGGCCCAATTAGCCAATATCCCGCAAGGATCACTCTCTATGAGTTCTTTGCGCTTATCAAAGAGGCGAGAGAAGCTCTTCAAGAAGCCCTCGCCGATTCGAAGTCTTCCTCACCCAAATTAGGCGAGTCGGAAAAGTCGGCCCGGCAATCAACCTTGCGACTAAACACTTCCTGCATCACCTTTACAAAGGAGGATATGCGGGCGAGGAATTCAAACACGATAGGCGCTATACTTCACGGGTATATTGGCTCTAGTGAAGTTAGCAGGATCCAAGTCGATCCGGGTTCATTGTGAGCATCATGCCCTACGCCTCATGTATCATCACGGGAATTCACGCGACAAGCTAGCATCAAGCGGCACAATGATCTACGGTTTAACACCGGTGGGTCCGCCCACTTGGTAAAATCGGATTAAGTGCCAAATGGGGACTTAAAGTCGAAGTCACTGCTATGTGATTGGCGAGACTTCCTATAACTTATTGTTGGGTGGACCTTGGATCCACAATAGCGTTATAGTCCGTCTACTCTTCATCGATGTCTCAAATATGTAGACCACGAATAATGAGTCAAGGCGGTGGTCGCGGACAAACAACGTTTAAGGGGATGGAGAATTATTTCAGCGATTCTCTCCTCTACGGTAATGAGTCGGCGAATCATCGGCCCAAAGATGCGGACGGCGGTGAAGAAGGCGTCGAAACGGGCTTGGTTATAGTGGAGGTTTTGTTTTAAATGACATTGTACCCTTGTAATCAATCTTGGCGATGAAGAATCGTCGGATGAACATTGTAATTGGCAAATTGCCGATGAATCAATAAATGGCGATTTAGAGTATCCTTTATCTTTGAATGATGTGATAGCGAGTTATACAATGATCGAGTTGCACACCTTGACTTCGATCATCTTGCTTCACACAAAAGCGATTCAGGGACTCCTTTGGGACAACACTTGTCATCCCGAAGATCAAGTAGTGAAAGAGACTTGGTTTACGGAAAAGGAGATCACGGTTCCAGCGAATCATTTCTTTGAAGAAGGTGAAGATGACAATGGGCCTATCCTCCACACATTGAGATATAGTCGAAACAGGGTATCATGAAAAGATGGGGGTATGACTTGACACGAGGGAAGGTCTATGTTTGGACGAGGCCCTCGAACCCCTCCTAAGCGGCATATGTCCCAAGAGGAAAGCGGATAATTACTATGCATTTAGAAGGGATTGGGATCACGAATCCTCCTCGAAGATGAATGCTCATGGTGATTGATAATAATCCACCGGTGAGAGCGGACATTCGTCGACTCTTGGCTTGGGATTGACACCGGCCTCGGAGAAGCTTTCAAGGCTTTGATGTCGAATATGGCCACGATCGATCCTGCTACTATTGAGGTGATGAAGATATGCCAACATGGGAAGACCCATGGATCCATCAACTCGAGCGGTTTGGGGATAGGTTGAACAAAGAACCCCCACTAAGGATGAGTAGTCGAGGTTAATATGGGTGATGAAGAGCATCCCAAACTCATAAACATCAGCAATACTCTCCCTTGGAAGAAAGGAAGAGTTGATTGCCCTAATCGGGGAGTATATCGATGTATTAGCTGGAGTTACGAGGACATGCGGGACTTCGACCCTAATGTGGCAACACATCGCCTCAACATCAAAGGCGGATGTCAAACTGTCAAGCAACGGCAAAGGCGGTTTAGATCCACAAATATTGGAGGCAATTGTTGTGAAGTGAAGAAACTCATAGAATCGGGATTCATCGAGGAAATTCAACATCCGGATTGGGTGGCGAATATAGTCGGTCATGAAGAAGAATGGTTCGATTAGGATGCGTATGGACTCTGAGACCTCAGCGGCTGCTTGCCCAAAGGATGATTTCCCTCTTCCAATCACGATGTCATAGTTGACAACACGTGTGGATTTGAAAGAATGTCCTTTATGGATGGCTTTTGGGGTATAATCAAATCAAGATGTACCCGATGGCGTAAACACGGCGTTGAGCAGCCCATTGGCATATATTGCTACGGTCATGCCGTTCGGCCTCAAAATCTTGGCGCAACATACCGAGCAATGGCGGAGATTTTCGGGATCATCTTGGGAAAGCGGTCGAATGCTACGTCGGCGATTTGGTGCGTGAAAAGCGTGACAAAGGAGATCACATCAAAAATCTTAGAGCGGTATTGAACTCATGCGAACTCATCGGCTAAAGATGAATCTGCCAAGTCCTTCCTTGGGATGTCGGTGGCAAGTTCCTTGGCCGTCGTCACCAACAAAGGAATCCCGTCGATCGACAAAGTGAAGGCAATTCAAGAGTTGCAACCTCAGAAATGCGAGAGAACTTCGAGGGGTTACAAGGGCGATTGGCGTACATCCGGCGGTTCATATCGAACCTATCAGGAAGTGCCGGCCGTTCTCCAAGTTGAACAAGAAGAGCGTGTCATATATTTGGGGCGGCCTTTGCCGAAGGCATTGAAGAGATCAAGTCGTATCTCGCTAAACCTCTGTTCTTGTTGCACGCGATGGAAAACCATTTTTGATCTCGTCAAGGCAGCGGATCACTCGTTAAAGCTTTACTCGCGCAAGGCGGCGGCGGCGGTCCGCGAGCGGCGATGTATTACGGCGAACATTAGTGGTCTTTGAGTCTCGATATCAATGGTGGCGGTGCCTTGCATTAGTGTTAGCGATTGAAAAATCGGCACTATTTAGTCGGACAGACGATTTATGTTATCTCTAATGTAAATCCGGTCCGAATATTTATGACCCAGCCGGCCTCGATGAGTTGGCGTTTGGCGAAATGGGCCTTGCTCTTGTCCCAATATGACTTACACTTCAAACAACAGAAGTCAGTCAAAGGACAGGCGATTTGCGATCTCTTGGTACCCGGCCGACAGCGGATGCGGTTGAGCTATATGATGATCTTAGGATGAAGTTCAAAGTCAACACTACATCGCACCAACAAATATGGCGATTGTATTTTGATGGAGCCTCTCGAGCTACCAATGTGGCAAGTGCCCCCGGATGTTCTAAGATTTCCGCCGGAGTCGGGGTTGTCTTAGTTTCCCCGAGGAATCATGTCATGCCCCGTGCTTATTCACTCACTGAACCTTGCTCTAATAATGTAGCTGAATACAATGCGCTACTTATTGGACTTAGTTTCGCCAAGGAGCTGGGGGTCGAATATCTCGGCGTATGGCGACTTCGCAATTGATAGTTAAGCGGGTTAAGTGGTGACTCTGAAGTCGGGAACCACGATCGGTCCCCTATCATCGGATAGCGTGGAAATGGCGGACTCGTTGAAGAATTCTTCATCGAATATATCCAGCGCCTTGAGCGCTCATGCGAGCCTTGGCGGCGTTAGGCGTGTCGTTAGCACAACCCTCAAGACCGAGCAATTAGTTACGGTCGGGACTCATCGACTTTTGTACCAGGTATGATGAGGCACAAGGAGATAAGGGGTAGCTACCAAAAGTACATGCGACCCAAACCAAGTTGGAGCCGAGATTGGCTTTCCTATCATCGACTATGTCTTACATGGCATTCTGGGAAGGCGTGAGGAGAAGAGTCAATCCGTGAAGAGCTCAAGATTCTTTTATGACACGGAAACCCGGATGTTATATCGTCGAAGTGCGATGGTCTTTACTCCGATGCCTTTCGAACAAGGAGGCGAAGAGGTCCTTCGGGAAGCACCGCGGTGAATGTAGTGCGCACCGGCCAGTCCCAAGCTCTGATCGAATCGGAGAATGGGCTACCGGCCAACAATGATTAATGGCGGTCGATGCGGCTCGGAAATGCCGCAGCGTGTCAAATTCCGCGAATTATATGCATCGGCCTCTGGCGGTTGCATCCTTGGCCACATCACGGCCATTGAGACATGGGGAATGGACATTGTAGGTCCCATTTTCCTCCGTCGGTCAAAGCGTCGGTTTATTCTAGCAATTACCGACTACTTCTCCAAGTGGTGAAGCAATCCGCTAAAGGAAGTAAAGGCGAATGCGTCGTCAAATTTATCAAACACCATGTCATCTATCGACATGGTGTCCCAAACGGATCGTGCATGACAGCGGTCCCGGTTCATCGGCAATTCCTTCATCGGGTTTTGCGAGAAATTCAAGATACAAGGCGTCTGCGTCGGCGGCCTATAATCCGGTACCAAATGGATTAGCGAGGCATTCAACAAGGCGATTATCAAAATTACAGCCGAAGCTTGTGAAAAGTAACAAGCGAGGCTGGGATGATAAACTTCGGAGAAGCACTGCAGGCGTATCGCTGCTGATGCATGCGCCAGCGAACAACCCGTACTCCACGGTCTGGTGTGAAGCGGTTCTCCCATTGGAAATTGAGATCCGTCGCCGCGCCAGCCCTTTCAGCGAGATGGCGGCCAGAAGAACAACATCAAAAGCGTCTCGAAGAGCTTGAGATGTTAGATGAGAAGCGCTGGAGGCTCAACAATGCATTGAGTTCTACCAAGCTAGGATGTGAAGGCTTTCAACAAGAAAGTTCGACGAGAGAACCTTTAGAAGGAGATTTGGTCCTCATTTGCTCGGCGACCGATAATCCTCACTTCAAAAGAAAGGTAAATTGAACCTAAATGGGAGGGCCGTTTGTAATAGAAGCGGTTTACTCAATGGTGCATATCGCCTAATTACCCAAAATGGCGGCCAGGCAATTAATCTTAGATAAATGGGAAGTTCTGAAGAAATACTACCCATAGTATCTTGGGATAACCCGTTCGACGGGAAGTTCCTCGTGGGATGTTTCACCCACTTTTAGCGAGGATAACCCTAGATTTATCCTCCATCATAATTTCCCCACCGATCAAATTCCTTGGCGGTGGGTCTACAAACCTACGGTACATTACCAAAATCCCTCTTGATTCCTTCTATGAACAAGAGGCCCACTCAAAATTCCTTTCCTTGGAGAGAGAATATAAAATCCTTCCTCTCCAAGCGTAAAATCCTTCGTGTCAAGCGGAAGGGTTCTTTCCATCTTTGTCTTAGGTAGCGCCGGTGAAGGTATCTTGGGATTTTCGGACCGGGTTGTCCGTGAAGGTGCTTTGAGTCTCTTCGGTTCTCAGTGGAGATCCCACTCTTAGTTCCATCTTCATCTTAGGTAGCGCCGGTGAAGGTATCTTGTAGGGATTTTCAGAACCGGGTTGTCCGTGAAGGTCGCTGAGTCTCTTCGGTTCTGGTGGAGATCCCACTCTTAGTTCCATCTTCATCTTAGGTAGCCGTGAAGGTATCGTAGGGATTTTCGAGACCGGGTTGTCCGTGAAGGTCGCTGAGTCTCTTCGGTTCTCGGAGTGGAGATCCCTCTTAGTTCCATCTTCATCTTAGGTAGCCGTGAAGGTATCTTGTAGGGATTTTCGAACCGGGTTGTCCGTGAAGGTGCTGAGTCTCTTCGGTTCTCGGTGGAGATCCCACTCTTAGTTCCATCTTCATCTTAGGTAGCGCCGGTGAAGGTATCTTGTAGGGATTTTCGAGACCAGGTTGTCCGGTGAAGGTCGCTGAGTCTCTTCGGTTCTCGGAGTGGAGATCCACTCTTAGTTCCATCTTCATCTTAGGTAGCGCCGTGAAGGTATCGTAGGGATTTTCGAACCGGGTTGTCCGTGAAGGTCACACGAGTCTCTTCGGTTCTCGAGTGGAGATCCCACTCTTAGTTCCATCTTCATCTTAGGTAGCGCCGTGAAGGTATCTTGTGGGATTTTCGGACCAGGTTGTCCGTGAAGGTCGCTGAGTCTCTTCGGTTCTCGGTGGAGATCCTCTTAGTTCCATCTTCATCCTAGGTAGCGCCGGTGAAGGTATCGTAGGGATTTTCGAACCAGGTTGTCCGGTGAAGGTCACACGAGTCTCTTCGGTTCTCGGTGGAGATCCTCTTAGTTCCATCTTCATCTTAGGTAGCCCGGTGAAGGTATCTTGTAGGGATTTTCAGACCGGGTTGTCCGTGAAGGTCACGAGTCTTTTAGGTTCTCGGTGGAGATCCCACTCTTAGTTCCCCTCTTATCTTAGGTAGCGCCGGTGAAGGTATCTTGTAGGGATTTTCGAACCGGGTTGTCCGGTGAAGGTCACACGAGTCTCTTCGGTTCTCGGAGTGGAGATCCCTCTTAGTTCCATCTTCATCTTAGGTAGCCGGTGAAGGTATCGTAGGGATTTTCGAACCAGGTTGTCCGTGAAGGTCACACGAGTCTCTTCGGTTCTCGGTGGAGATCCCACTCTTAGTTCCATCTTCATCTTAGGTAGCCGGTGAAGGTATCGTAGGGATTTTCGGACCAGGTTGTCCGTGAAGGTCACGAGTCTTTTCGATTGAAGAAGACACGAGTTGATTAAGGGCATTTTATCCGAAGCCTAAGAAGGGATAAAGCCAGCGCCTCACCGCAGCGTTGCGGTTTAGTCTTTCTCCGATTGAAGAAGACACCAAGATTCATCTTGGGGCATTTTATCGAAGCCTAAGAAGGGATAAAGCCAGCGCCTCACCGCAGCGTTGCGGTTTAGTCTTTCTCGATTGAAGAAGACACGAGTTCGATTACGGGGCATTTTATCCGAAGCCTAAGAAGGGATAAAGCCAGCGCCTCCTGCAGCGTTGCGGTTTAGTCTTTCTCAGATTGAAGAAGACACGAGTTGATTACGGGGCATTTTATCCGAAGCCTAAGAAGGGATAAAGCCAGCGCCTCCTGCAGCGTTGCGGTTTAGTCTTTCTCGATTGAAGAAGACACGAGTTCGATTACGGGGCATTTTATCCGGCCTAAGAAGGGATAAAGCCAGCGCCTCCTGCAGCGTTGCGGTTTAGTCTTTTAGATTGAAGAAGACACGAGTTGATTAAGGGCATTTTATCGAAGCCTAAGAAGGGATAAAGCCAGCGCCTCACCGCAGCGTTGCGGTTTAGTCTTTTCGATTGAAGAAGACACGAGTTGATTACGGGGCATTTTATCCGAAGCCTAAGAAGGGATAAAGCCAGCGCCTCCTGCAGCGTTGCGGTTTAGTCTTTTAGATTGAAGAAGACACGAGTTGATTACGGGGCATTTTATCCGAAGCCTAAGAAGGGATAAAGCCAGCGCCTCACCGCAGCGTTGCGGTTTAGTCTTTTAGATTGAAGAAGACACGAGTTGATTACGGGGCATTTTATCCGAAGCCTAAGAAGGGATAAAGCCAGCGCCTCACCGCAGCGTTGCGGTTTAGTCTTTTCGATTGAAGAAGACACGAGTTGATTACGGGGCATTTTATCCGAAGCCTAAGAAGGGATAAAGCCAGCGCCTCCTGCAGCGTTGCGGGTGGTCTCTTGCGGTAAAGAGTACAAAGCCTATGTATTCAATATCATAGCAACAAGTCTAGAAGAGTTTCATTCTTTTAGCACAGCGTTGTGTGTAGAGCGGTTTAGATAATCTACATGCTAGCCCAACTCAAGCGGTGGTTGGTAAAGGCTAATCAAACCGTTGATGGTGAGGGTTTGCCAAAAATCCTATAAGTATTATGGTTAATTATTTGGACGAAGTAAAAGAATCATAATAAACAATGAAAGGATGGATCTTATTCATTTGAAGCAAATATAGAAGGGGCTACAAGCTGTTTAAGCATCAAGTCTATGACAAAGGATTTGTTGTTATTTGAGACACTTCATCATTGTAAGCTGGTGGAGTTCTTCACGCAACTTCGGCTCTGAAGGACTCCTCATCGGTGTTCGGTGTCTTCGTGGTTGCCTCCTCGAGCTCGGCCGGTTTACGCCCGACGGTCGAGCTCCCTAGGCATAGCGATGAGGGCTTCTTCCTTGTTGGCCTTGGCCGACTCAAAGCTGCTCATCCTATCTTCCTCGGCATGGAGCTCTCCCGGCGGTATTATCCTCTCCTTTTCGCCACAATATCGGTCACGGATGTGGCTTAGGAAGAATATGTCTCGGCAACAACAGCTCCAAGCTGATGGTAGCGATCTCTTTGCATCACGGACTTGAGCCCGGTAAAACACGAGCATCGCGCCATGCCTCTAAGCGAGCCGTATGGCGGCTACATATGAGGAAGCCCACGCTGCCGCGGCTCTTGCGGTTCTGAAGCTTTCCCTCGGATGGGCAAGGTCATCAACAATGGTGCGAGCCATTTCGGGATAACCCATATCATTATCAAAGCCATCAGGGGATCAGCGGTGGCTGGCTGATGAAGAAAGTCCGCCATGAAGGACCTTTTCGATCCGCGGTGTTCACCAAAGAAAGAATGGCGTATTTCCAAGCGGATAATGAGATGGGATGGATCTTCATCCGGCATCAGCGCTCTCACCGGATCATGGAGTCGAGATGTAGGCTCTGCCGCGAGAAGAAAAGAGGATTTTAGGATTTTTAGTAAAAAATTGGCGAAAGCTTATTTGGCTAAAGACCCTTACCGTCTCCTTGATTGTAGCTTGAGGCTAGTGAGTCCACGGTATCTATCATTTGGGATGCTATCAGCCTTGGTGAGCCCTCGGTGTGCTCATCTATCTCAGCGATTATTTGTGGTAGGCGATTACGAAGCGGCGGAAAGAGGAGTCCTGCCACTACACAAGGGGCGCCTCGGCCTCTTTTAATTATAGTGGTATTGGCCAAGCGGTGGTCCTATAATTAGAGAAAATTCATACCTCGCCGGGGATGGTAGTTTGGAAATCTTCACGAATCGTTGCCGTCTTGTGACCAAGTGCGTAACAAGTCATCCATGGAGGTACTACCGTATAAACCGGTACCGAGATCTTCCATTGAAGTCACGAAAAAAGAAGGCATTAGGAAAGTGAATGCAATTAAGGCGAACAATAGGTAGAGTTACTTACCTCCTACGGTGTGATTAGGCCTAGTCTCGGTTTGTGCATTTGTCTCCTGCAATCTCTCTAAAGAACAAAAGCAAAGAGGCGGTTAGTGGGGGTACAAATCGAGTCATTCCATTCTGCATTTGCCACCCGAAGAGGAATTATCGATGTTAGATGTACACGGGTCCGCGGATCGGGTCCTACATCGGCCTCTTCGCCATAGCTCCATACATTTGTTGAGTAAAGCGGGCTCGGCATGGCGAGCTGGGCTCAGCGAGAATTGTGGTGATCAAAATCAAAGCAGGATCATAATCCTAGAACCCCGCATGCGAGCGGAGAAATGTCGGCCTTCAAAGTCAAAATTTCAAATTTTGTCACGGTGAATTATTACCTCCGTCACCATTTGGAACATTCTTGGTCAAGTCTATATCAAAGGACCGAGGATTCCGTGATTCTTGTGGGCTAGCCTCTTTCGTTTAACCCTTGAGAGGGTCGAAATTCTTCCTCTTCAATAGATTTTCACGAAAATTCAATTGGATGAGAACTCTAATGGAAAGGATGAGAAAGCGAAAGGGAAAAGGAGAATACCGAGATCTTTCTCATGAGCTGCGACCTCAGCTTGGTCCTCTCCTAAAGTAGCGGCGTCGAGTTGTGGAACTCCTCCTCGGCCTCACGGTCGATAAGATTGGCGGCTTCCTCTGAGCTTGACCGGCATCTGCGAGGTGTCGAATCTTGGCTGCTTGATGCCGGCTACGGATCTGAGATGGCCCTCCACGAGGGGCTGACTTCGTTAGCTACTAATAGCCAACTACAATAGAGGAATGTCGACTCGGTGGCGGTCGAGCTCGGGAGGCCCGAACCTAGCACCGGTACACCCATGGCGGCTCCATAACCATGCTCGAAGGCCATCCACAAGTCCACCTCGAGTGCAGGCTGTCGGTTCGGGTTCCCAACATAAAGTTGGTGCGTAACGGTGGCGAGCAAAGCGACGAGGAAAATAAGGCTCAAGGAAGCATTCCTCATTTACTCGGAAGGTGAGATACCACGGCACGATATTCACTAGCCAATTGAAATAGCCAATGTTAAGTGAAGTCTGGCGTGTCTTGGCACCTCCTCGTCGACCAAGGACTCACCATATTGACCCGGAGAATCGAGGAAAACATCGGAAAAGATCCACCCTTTGTGAATGCGCATCGTTTCTTGATCTCGCAAAACCACGCCCTTCCATCGCAATCCTCTACCAAGCTGTAAGAAAGGAGTAGGCGAATCTGTGGAACCGGTGCCGACATCATGTCGGGCGATGAAGGACCAACGGTCATCAAATAGGTATATGGGAGCTCTACTCGGACGGAAGGGATCGTGATGATGGCTCGTCCTTTCTGCGGAGTAGCCTTTCGAACTATATGCGCAATCCACGGTGAATCTGGCCACCATCAGGAAGGAGAGAGTTCCTTCTTGTGGGCGAGTTGAGCTGCGGGATAAAGGACCTCCAAAGGTAAAGCATCATCAGTTGATATGGAACCACACACTTCTTGAGCAGTTGCAAGATAGCACGCTAGAAGAGTTGTCGGTGGATAGGCTTCACCGCATGCCACGAAAGGTCGCAAACTTGGTCCTGAAGGAAAGCCTTCTTTGGCGTGGCTGAGTGTATCTGAGTTAGCCTCGAACTTCTTGATCAGTTCATTAACCTTGAAGGGGTGGCGGTGATAGTTCACATATTTCCTCGCCAGTTGTCCTCCAAATCTTTGGAACAAGTAGTGTGACGCCCGGACTCACTGCGATTTCCTCTTAAGCGCCAAGGTTGATTGGGCGAGCTATATGGTAATGACAAGTGAGATCCCATAAAGTCTTATAACGATGGGCGTCGTTCCTTGGTAGGCTCGGTTCTGATTGGAGGAAAGTACTCTGATATAGCATCTTCCCCATGGGTAGACACGAAATACGGTACATCTCATGCAAAGCCAACCCCAACTTCGCCATGTTTGGTGAAAAGCGTATTGATGCGGATTATAAAGCTCGAATAAGGTAAAGAAATGGTTGACACTGATTGGAAGGCCATACATAGTGGCACGAATCGGCGAATCTGAGACCGCAAGCGAAGTTCTCCATCCCATCGGTGAGGGCGTAAGCGGTCGGCGACCCACCGGTGCTTACTTGGCGAGTGTACCCGGTAGAAGAATCTATGGCTGGGCGGCGGCATCTCGCCCCAATTTAGCAAGGCGATTCTTCAAAGTCGGCGAGGAGCGAAAAGCTCATCGCAGGCGGTGTGTCGACCCTACAACCCGAGGTGAAGGCCGATGACGCGATTCTGTTGGAACCCGGAACCGGCTGCTGGGTAATAAACCCACAATGAATATGATCATGCTCCTCGGTCAGACGCCATGACATACGGCGTGTCACAGCATGATGTCTAAGGTCGGTCAATGAGAGCTGACGAGGTATCCGGGGAATATACAAGGGGCCTCCGTCGTCTTTGTTCAACCATCTCTCACTCTCGATAAGAGCTGTATCCGGATCCTTAACTGAGTCGCCGAATAGATAATCTGTCTTTCGCAAAGGTTCAGTAGAGCTGGTGTCCCTTACGAGCGGGGCATCGGTGACCAAACGTCGGAGAACGCGGGAACTTCCCTCAAATACAGCCTGGATCGTCTCCGCTGATGTCCCTGGCGCAAATCGAGGCGAGATAGAAATCGCGGGATCATCACACATGGAATAATAGTCACTATGACGTCCATCGACCGCGTAAGTGGAAAAGCTCAGGAATAATCAAGCTGAAATCGAGAAAATACTCGGTTAGTAAATGGCGTTGAATTCATCTTACATAGATTGAGTCCGCGACCTTATAGCGGTATGGCGATTTCATCCGTATTAAATACGGGAGAGCGATGAATATAGTCGTGTAAACAAGCGACAATATATATCCGTTCTCTGAAGCAAAATACGGTGTGAAATCGCTCCGTTAAAACATCGAGGCGGGTGATCTTTGAAGCCTCGATCCTCACGAAGGAGAATCTCGGCTCTTCCCAATCGCCTCACAAAGGAGAAACGGCGGGGTCATAGCGAGCGTGCACAATCTGGCGTCGGTCCCCACAAAGGAGGATTCGGCTCTTCAATCGCCTCACAAAGGAGAGCGAAGCGGGGATACAACACATATATGCGAGAAGATAATAAGTTGGCGCACCACGAAAGAAGGGCGTGCATTCCGCGGCGTCGCGAGTTGGCGACTCCTCGGGCGTGATCTTCTGGCGACATCGGGCTGCAAAAGCACGGCGAAAAGTCGGATACACAACGAAAATCAGCAAATAAAGTCAAAAGGCTACAAAATCCGGCCGAGCACCCGAAGCCAGGCTTGCATTCGCAGGCCGCCGCTATGAAGACCTTCAGTCAGGCGGCCCGTAAGATTACCGGCGCGCCCGCCGGCAATGGCGCCAATGGCGCCAATGGCGCCAATGGCGCCAATGGCGCCAATGGCGCCAATGGCAGCGCCCGTGGCGCCAGTAACAGCGCCCGGCCCAGGCAGCGCCTGCTGCCGCCCAGCATCTGCCGCCGCCCGGGGTCGGGCGCTTCATCAGCGCCGCCGTCCGTGATCGTACCCTCGGTCCTTTCCCTCGTGGTCAGCGTCACACATGCGCACAAAAAGGGAAGAAAGAAGAAAAAGAATTTACAAAACCCTCGTACACATACCTCGTTGATCGAAGGAAATAAGGCGGCGAGATGAAAACAAGAGAGAGAGAGCACGGGGGCGGCCTAGGTCGGAAGAATAGGAGGAGTATGGGTATTTATAACAACCCCATATGAACCCAATCCTCTTTGAACAAGGACTCCTATTTTGGCAAGAAGTAGGAATTCTAATTGGAGCCCAAATCAATTCTAATGGGACTCTAATCAGCCCTAATTAGGAGTCCTAATTGGAACCTTATCAGGATATCAAAAGCGATTGCCAAATCAGTCCGTTGATTGGCTCCTACTCCCTTCGCCAAGTTTGGAAAGATTAGAAGATTGATTGTGAGAATAACATCTTGTGAAGGCCCCATCGGCGCCGATCAGCAGCGTCGCCTAATCCTACTCAACTAGGATTACAGTATAAGCTGTTTCCTAATTTGTCGAGAAGTTCAGGAAGAATATTTTCACAAAAATATTCTTAGGGATAACTTCGATCGTGCGGATGCATCGGCGCCGATCAGCGTCGCTAATCCTACTCAACTAGGATTACAGTATAAGCTGTTTCCTAATTTATCGAGAAGTTCAGGAAGAATATTTTCACAAAAATATTCTTAGGGATAACGATCATCGCGAATTGCATCGGCCGATCAGCGTCGCTAATCCTACTCCACTAGGATTACGGTATAAGCTGTTTCCCAATTTATCGAGTTCGGAAGAATATTTTCACAAAAATATTCCTAGGGATAACGATCATCGCGAATTGCATCGGCCGATCAGCGCGTCGCCTAATCCTACTCAACTAGGATTACGGTATAAAGCTGTTTCCCAATTTATCGAAGTTCGGAAGAATATTTTCACACAAAATATTCTTAGGGATAACTTCGATCGTCGCGGATGCATCGGCGCCGATCAGCGTCGCTAATCCTACTCCAACTAGGATTACGGTATAAGCTGTTTCCCAATTTATCGAGTTCGGAAGAATATTTTCACACAAAATATTCTTAGGGATAACTTCGATCGTGCGGATGCATCGGCCCGATCAGCAGCGTCGCCTAATCCTACTCAACTAGGATTACGGTATAAACTGTTTCCTAATTTATCGAGTTCGGAAGAATATTTTCACAAAAATATTCTTAGGGATAACTTCGATCGTCGGATGCATCGGCCGATCAGCGTCGCTAATCCTACTCAACTAGGATTACGGTATAAACTGTTTCCTAATTTATCGAGAAGTTCAGGAAGAATATTTTCACAAAAATATTCCTAGGGATAACGATCATCGCGAATTGCATCGGCCGATCAGCAGCGTCGCCTAATCCTACTCCAACTAGGATTACGGTATAAACTATTTCCAAAATTTCAGCGAGGAGTTCTGGAGAATAAATCCATATTCTTAAGGATAACTTCGGTAACCCTTAATTTCCTCCACCATAATCTCCAAGAGAGGGATAATCGATGAGGAGTGAAAGTCATGTTGACATCGGATAATCATATCCTCCGCTGTAGTTAAACCAACAACACGTGATGATGAAGGAATTAGCGAATAAGGGTTATGAAATTCCATGTACTCGACCTGACCAATGTGTAAGCCAACAAGGAGTTAGCCGACATATGGAGAAGTCAAAAGTCGATGGTTAGTCGGACAACGACCAACCGACACGAGTTACAAACAAAACTCACTCACCGGCTTGAATCAAGATTTCAACAAGCGGTCGGACAATAAATGCAGCACCGTGATCTTATCGGGAATCCTACAAAGAAGCTGGATGATCACGAAAGAATCGAAGACTTGAAGCTATCTTTTGGGACCCTCGGTAGGCGAAGGCGGGAACCATCATGTCCAAAGCATCGGACTCATCAAGAATCGAGGCGAGGCGGCTTTGGAGGGTATCTGTAGGCATAAAAATTGCTTATCGGTGCGAACAAGACTTCGTAAGCGGTGGGTTGACAACCGGCGATCCATCCGGCAGCGACTTCGAAACGCCGTCGGCGTGATTCGCCATAAGCATAAAGCGGTCGGCGAACTCATGAAGTGGGTCGGCGAAGCGTCTGAGCAATGAAAACGGCAGCGTCGTGGAAAACGACGGCGAAGCTCAGCGGCGGGTTGGCTAAACTCAAGCGTTGACAAGGCGGAATCAACCGTGCCAGTCCGTCGATGCAAGCGAACCGTTCGAGCTCACGAAAGTTGATCGGACACGGACTCGAACACAGCGGCGACATCAGGAGCAAAACTAAGCGGGAAGACCGAAGAATCGGCGAAGAATCGGCGAAGAATCGGCGAAGAATCGGCGAAGAATCGGCGAAGAATCGGCGAAGAATCGGCGAAGAATCGGCGAAGAATCGGCGAAGAATCGGCGAAGAATCGGCGAAGAATCGGCGAAGAATCGGCGAAGAATCGGCGAAGAATCGGCGAAGAATCGGCGAAGAATCGGCGAAGAATCGGCGAAGAATCGGCGAAGAATCGGCGAAGAATCGGCGAAGAATCGGCGAAGAATCGGCGAAGAATCGGCGAAGAATCGGCGAAGAATCGGCGAAGAATCGGCGAAGAATCGGCGAAGAATCGGCGAAGAATCGGCGAAGAATCGGCGAAGAATCGGCGAAGAATCGGCGAAGAATCGGCGAAGAATCGGCGAAGAATCGGCGAAGAATCGGCGAAGAATCGGCGAAGAATCGGCGAAGAATCGGCGAAGAATCGGCGAAGAATCGGCGAAGAATCGGCGAAGAATCGGCGAAGAATCGGCGAAGAATCGGCGAAGAATCGGCGAAGAATCGGCGAAGAATCGGCGAAGAATCGGCGAAGAATCGGCGAAGAATCGGCGAAGAATCGGCGAAGAATCGGCGAAGAATCGGCGAAGAATCGGCGAAGAATCGGCGAAGAATCGGCGAAGAATCGGCGAAGAATCGGCGAAGAATCGGCGAAGAATCGGCGAAGAATCGGCGAAGAATCGGCGAAGAATCGGCGAAGAATCGGCGAAGAATCGGCGAAGAATCGGCGAAGAATCGGCGAAGAATCGGCGAAGAATCGGCGAAGAATCGGCGAAGAATCGGCGAAGAATCGGCGAAGAATCGGCGAAGAATCGGCGAAGAATCGGCGAAGAATCGGCGAAGAATCGGCGAAGAATCGGCGAAGAATCGGCGAAGAATCGGCGAAGAATCGGCGAAGAATCGGCGAAGAATCGGCGAAGAATCGGCGAAGAATCGGCGAAGAATCGGCGAAGAATCGGCGAAGAATCGGCGAAGAATCGGCGAAGAATCGGCGAAGAATCGGCGAAGAATCGGCGAAGAATCGGCGAAGAATCGGCGAAGAATCGGCGAAGAATCGGCGAAGAATCGGCGAAGAATCGGCGAAGAATCGGCGAAGAATCGGCGAAGAATCGGCGAAGAATCGGCGAAGAATCGGCGAAGAATCGGCGAAGAATCGGCGAAGAATCGGCGAAGAATCGGCGAAGAATCGGCGAAGAATCGGCGAAGAATCGGCGAAGAATCGGCGAAGAATCGGCGAAGAATCGGCGAAGAATCGGCGAAGAATCGGCGAAGAATCGGCGAAGAATCGGCGAAGAATCGGCGAAGAATCGGCGAAGAATCGGCGAAGAATCGGCGAAGAATCGGCGAAGAATCGGCGAAGAATCGGCGAAGAATCGGCGAAGAATCGGCGAAGAATCGGCGAAGAATCGGCGAAGAATCGGCGAAGAATCGGCGAAGAATCGGCGAAGAATCGGCGAAGAATCGGCGAAGAATCGGCGAAGAATCGGCGAAGAATCGGCGAAGAATCGGCGAAGAATCGGCGAAGAATCGGCGAAGAATCGGCGAAGAATCGGCGAAGAATCGGCGAAGAATCGGCGAAGAATCGGCGAAGAATCGGCGAAGAATCGGCGAAGAATCGGCGAAGAATCGGCGAAGAATCGGCGAAGAATCGGCGAAGAATCGGCGAAGAATCGGCGAAGAATCGGCGAAGAATCGGCGAAGAATCGGCGAAGAATCGGCGAAGAATCGGCGAAGAATCGGCGAAGAATCGGCGAAGAATCGGCGAAGAATCGGCGAAGAATCGGCGAAGAATCGGCGAAGAATCGGCGAAGAATCGGCGAAGAATCGGCGAAGAATCGGCGAAGAATCGGCGAAGAATCGGCGAAGAATCGGCGAAGAATCGGCGAAGAATCGGCGAAGAATCGGCGAAGAATCGGCGAAGAATCGGCGAAGAATCGGCGAAGAATCGGCGAAGAATCGGCGAAGAATCGGCGAAGAATCGGCGAAGAATCGGCGAAGAATCGGCGAAGAATCGGCGAAGAATCGGCGAAGAATCGGCGAAGAATCGGCGAAGAATCGGCGAAGAATCGGCGAAGAATCGGCGAAGAATCGGCGAAGAATCGGCGAAGAATCGGCGAAGAATCGGCGAAGAATCGGCGAAGAATCGGCGAAGAATCGGCGAAGAATCGGCGAAGAATCGGCGAAGAATCGGCGAAGAATCGGCGAAGAATCGGCGAAGAATCGGCGAAGAATCGGCGAAGAATCGGCGAAGAATCGGCGAAGAATCGGCGAAGAATCGGCGAAGAATCGGCGAAGAATCGGCGAAGAATCGGCGAAGAATCGGCGAAGAATCGGCGAAGAATCGGCGAAGAATCGGCGAAGAATCGGCGAAGAATCGGCGAAGAATCGGCGAAGAATCGGCGAAGAATCGGCGAAGAATCGGCGAAGAATCGGCGAAGAATCGGCGAAGAATCGGCGAAGAATCGGCGAAGAATCGGCGAAGAATCGGCGAAGAATCGGCGAAGAATCGGCGAAGAATCGGCGAAGAATCGGCGAAGAATCGGCGAAGAATCGGCGAAGAATCGGCGAAGAATCGGCGAAGAATCGGCGAAGAATCGGCGAAGAATCGGCGAAGAATCGGCGAAGAATCGGCGAAGAATCGGCGAAGAATCGGCGAAGAATCGGCGAAGAATCGGCGAAGAATCGGCGAAGAATCGGCGAAGAATCGGCGAAGAATCGGCGAAGAATCGGCGAAGAATCGGCGAAGAATCGGCGAAGAATCGGCGAAGAATCGGCGAAGAATCGGCGAAGAATCGGCGAAGAATCGGCGAAGAATCGGCGAAGAATCGGCGAAGAATCGGCGAAGAATCGGCGAAGAATCGGCGAAGAATCGGCGAAGAATCGGCGAAGAATCGGCGAAGAATCGGCGAAGAATCGGCGAAGAATCGGCGAAGAATCGGCGAAGAATCGGCGAAGAATCGGCGAAGAATCGGCGAAGAATCGGCGAAGAATCGGCGAAGAATCGGCGAAGAATCGGCGAAGAATCGGCGAAGAATCGGCGAAGAATCGGCGAAGAATCGGCGAAGAATCGGCGAAGAATCGGCGAAGAATCGGCGAAGAATCGGCGAAGAATCGGCGAAGAATCGGCGAAGAATCGGCGAAGAATCGGCGAAGAATCGGCGAAGAATCGGCGAAGAATCGGCGAAGAATCGGCGAAGAATCGGCGAAGAATCGGCGAAGAATCGGCGAAGAATCGGCGAAGAATCGGCGAAGAATCGGCGAAGAATCGGCGAAGAATCGGCGAAGAATCGGCGAAGAATCGGCGAAGAATCGGCGAAGAATCGGCGAAGAATCGGCGAAGAATCGGCGAAGAATCGGCGAAGAATCGGCGAAGAATCGGCGAAGAATCGGCGAAGAATCGGCGAAGAATCGGCGAAGAATCGGCGAAGAATCGGCGAAGAATCGGCGGTTCTCCTGTACCTTGTCGGATGTTATTATGCGTATTGGCAAATTGGCAATAGACCAAAGCATAATAACATAAACAATATACGCAGGAGAACAACAGTCGATGCCCTAAAATTTTCAAGAAATGATCATCTAAAGATGGATGTATACTATATTCTAACCCGTCAGAAGGGCAGATCAATAATTAATGTCATTTCTTTCTACTTATAATATAAGATACGTTCCCTTTTGGATGGAAAACTTATTTTCATATCCAAACCGAGTCGTCTATATTATATTAGAAGTCCAAATTCATGACAATAATTATTGGATGAGGTCTAAGGTAGCGTTAATTATTTTTATTCATCTAAATTTGATATATAACACATTATTGTGTTATATATCACACTAATTAAAAAGTTAATTGTTCAATGAATCAAACATTATCAATTAGGGTTTCCACTTATGGTTAATTTCTAAAATTTGTTCAATTAGGGTTAGAATTATTAGCTAAATGTAGTTCAATTAATGTTATTATGGTTTAAATTAGGGTTTCAACAATCAACATTATGAATGGCAAAATGCAAATTGATTAAGGTGAGTAACACAAAATAAGTAATAATAAGTAATAAAAATTAATTGATTTCAATGAAGACGATAATCAGTGTAAGCCGATGGAAATTATGAAAGGCTCATGAATGGTGGACCATGGTCCGTCGACACAAAATATTAAATTCGAAAATATGCAAAAAAATTAATTCACAATGAAGTAGACGGAAAGCAATAAGGCAAATAGATCTGGATCGGTGGAAAGTCAGAAGGAAAGTCGGAAGGAAAATCGGCGTGCCGGCGTCAGATCGACATTTTGGGATCGAGGCTGCGTGAATCGATCGAGATGAGACATTTTCGTTTGGAGTTTGTGGCCAGCCAGCCGAAGCGGAGACGATGTGAGGAGTTTAGAGGTTAGGGTTGGGGGAATTTGGGGAAGCGAGAGAGTTTGGAGAAAGTAGGGTGTGGTGTATGATGTTGAATTATTTTTTAATAGCGTGGAATTTACTATTCTAGTGAATATTTCCGTCTAGGATATTATAGGCGAAATATCGGTCTAGAATAGTGGGGCCACGTTATTAAAATATTAAGCAATTTCAAGATAGAAAGATCTTTGTAGGCGGTTTTCCGTCTGAAAAGTTTTATTACGACGGAATATCCAAACGGAAATATTCCGTCGTTATTATTATGGTCATAACCACTAACCGGTGATTAAAGAGAAAACAAAGTGCGAGGCGTGGATAAGCTATGCGGCAAAACGGAACCGAGCCTCACTTTTGACCCGGCGGCACGTGCCAAACCCGCCATGACCCAATGAGCGACTATCACCATGGCGACGCAAGTAAACCCATCATTAACTCCTTCCCTTGGGCGGCCGAAGCGGTGATGGTCGTCGCCCTGGCGGTCGCTGCCCGGAGCCGTTTCCGTCGCGTCCCATCGGACGGCATAGAGACGACCGGCTATCACATTCACAAAGTCGCTTCGGGCGACCACGGCGGTGCTAGTCGTCCTCCGGCCGTAAGCCCACTCTGACCCGTCCTACCGGTTGTCGGCCCTTTCCCAGCTGCGAAACAAATTTAGGCCCTCTTACGAGCCACCCGTCCTCGGGGGCGCGAAGCGACCACTGTCGTCCATTCTAGTTGACTACCTCGAAAAGCGTCAGGGGCGGCGGAGTCGGCCACCCGGCCTCGGCTCCACCTACTTCATCTGCGTGGCTTCCTCCACTCAAGCAGCGGTTATCACGATTTTCGAGCCCATCAGCATCGCATTAAATCGTGGCGGCCTTAACTCCTCCATCTCTCACGGTATTTAAGGCACCTCGGACCCATGCATTTCACAGTAGCGTCAATCCCATCCCATTAATGGCGAATGGACCACACTAACCCTCAAACTACCCGCAATTTGACACTGTAAAGGCCGGCCCCATAGCGGACAAATAAAATGCTCGGCCAATCACGGGCTCACTGCGTGGAGGAAAGTGACTCATCGATGTTTCCTCAACCGATGGAAAGCGGAAATACCCCCAACCCTAGATATAAAGAGCAACGAGGACAGCGAACAAAGTAAGTGATCCCTTTTGGGTGAATTCCTGCTCTATTAGGTTATCTCCTTCTCTACTAACTTGACCGTCGGAGGAACCACCGGAGATCCCAACTCCGCCCCTTCCACAGGTCTCTTTCTCCCTGCTGTAGGCACATCCCTTGACCGGAACCAGCGTCACTAGGCATTAGGAGAGAAGGCGGACTCCGCTCTCTTAAAAGCTAAACTCACCCGAGGTTAGTGACTTTGATTATATACATCAACAGTTATTGTTTACATTCTAGACGGAAATTTTGCCGTCTAGAATATTCCGTCTAGAATACAGCGTTTTTTACTAGTGACAAGGCAACTAATTGCATAATTACCCAATTAGATATTAGGCTACTTAATGTCGCTATCGAAATAAGTTCATAAAGACGAATCAACAATTCACATAACCTAATCAAAACATTAGCAAATAAATCCTAGAACCCGAATTGAAAAAAAAAATTGGTAGCTGAAGCTTTAACCATGTTCACAAATTCCTTACAAAATTTAGAATTTGAGAACAAGAAAAGAAAAAAGTTGATAAATATTTTTAAAATTTTCAAAACCATGGCTCGATACCAATTGATAGAAAATTTCTTAATGCATAAATAAATGCAACTCATTTAATTTTATAACAAGCATCATGAGTTAGGATCTTAAACAAAGATATTCATGAATAGATAAGGAGAAATATATCGGATGTTGAAGAGGATGCCATCCTATTCATAGGTTTCTCCCCTTGTCTTTTCTTTATATTACATAAAGTGTTTAATGGATGTTTTTCATGTAACACTTTATGGGTAGGAGAGGACTTATAAATACATTTTCTTTCAAGTCGGGTCATCCATCAAGAGACCGAAGAATTAAATGAACATATGAGAAATTTGTTCCTTCATTTATTAATTCATTGACTATATTATTAACTTTAATCATTCATGTATATTTAATCCTATTAATTCAATGTCATTAAAATCCTTATAAATTTTGATATAATAAATAAGTGCATGACTAAATACTAATTAGGGCCATATTCTTACAATGGGTACATCGGAGAGATGAAAGAAAAATGAGGGAATGAGAAAGAGGGGTTCCTCAAAAACAAGAAAAAAAAAAAAAAAAAAAAAAAAAGAGAGAGAGAGAAAGAAAAAGAAAGAAAGAGGGAGATCCCTCGTAAGAAAATCCATATCTAAGTAATAAATTGGATCCACTTTGGAGAACCACTTCTCCAGGTGATTTTGATGATTGAAAATCCTATGTAAATTGTCGTTTCGAGTTCAATCTTATCGATGAGAGACCTAACTTTTATTTTTGGCTAAATGTCACTTAAATACCATAAAGTTTCCCAAGTGTAACACTTAAATACCACAAGTTGTAAAAGATAGCACAAAAATTCCACAAGTTTCATAAAAGTGGCACATTACTACCATCCGTTACTCAAACATTGGAATATTCTAAAGAATATTCTCATGTGCCTCTCACATGATATATCTAAGTAGTTGTTGACCTCATTCATTGCCTTATTTACTGTCTCTACCAATCCCTCTTCTTTTTAAAAACTTCTCTCAACTTAAACCCTAATTCCCAAATTTTCTTCTCTTTCTCTGAGTTCAGTGCAGGAACTATGAAATCGACCTCTAGGATTTCAAGTTCTACTTCAAGCTATAGTTTGGATGGAGAGAAGGAGACCAGAGTTTGCTATAGCTATAGTTTGGATGGAGAGAAGGAGACCAGAGTTTGCTATTGCAAGGCAATTTCAAGCATGGAGACGGCGCGGACGGTGGAGAACTACAGGAGATGATTTTTCAGTTGTCCCAACTATCGTACGACAAGAAAATGCTAATTTTTTGAGTGGAAAGACAAGCCCTTCCCTCCCCAAGCTCAAATGGTGATCAGAAAGTTGTTACTTGAAAACGATGTATCGAAGGAAGAGGTGGCCAATGTGGACCAAGAGAAATTGAGGATATTGGAATTTAAATTGAGAGAGAAGAAGATGAGTTTGAAAGAGAGAGAGAGAGAAGAAATTAGATGCTAATGAAAGCATTATTAGAGATAGAGAAAGATAAATTTTGAGATTAGAGGCTCATTTGAGAAAGATAGAAGAAGATGTGAAGGGGAAACAATTTGGCAGTAGCATAATTCAAAAGCTTGTGTTTATGATATTTGTTATAATTTTTTTCTTTTTGCCCTCAAATCTTGAAGAGATTATGTATGTGTATCAAAGGGAAGTTGTATTAATTGTCATGGAGTTAGATTATGGTTAGATTATGCTTGTATTTTGTACAAAGGAAGTTGTATTAATTGTCATGGAGTTAGATTATGGTTAGATTATGCTTGTATTTTGTACAAAGGAAGTTGTATTAATTGTCATGGAGTTAGATTATGGTTAGATTATGCTTGTATTTTGTACAAAGGAAGTTGTATTAATTGTCATGGAGTTAGATTATGGTTAGATTATGCTTGTATTTTGTACAAAGGAAGTTGTATTAATTGTCATGGAGTTAGATTATGGTTAGATTATGCTTGTATTTTGTACAAAGGAAGTTGTATTAATTGTCATGGAGTTAGATTATGGTTAGATTATGCTTGTATTTTGTACAAAGGAAGTTGTATTAATTGTCATGGAGTTAGATTATGGTTAGATTATGCTTGTATTTTGTACAAAGGAAGTTGTATTAATTGTCATGGAGTTAGATTATGGTTAGATTATGCTTGTATTTTGTACAAAGGAAGTTGTATTAATTGTCATGGAGTTAGATTATGGTTAGATTATGCTTGTATTTTGTACAAAGGAAGTTGTATTAATTGTCATGGAGTTAGATTATGGTTAGATTATGCTTGTATTTTGTACAAAGGAAGTTGTATTAATTGTCATGGAGTTAGATTATGGTTAGATTATGCTTGTATTTTGTACAAAGGAAGTTGTATTAATTGTCATGGAGTTAGATTATGGTTAGATTATGCTTGTATTTTGTACAAAGGAAGTTGTATTAATTGTCATGGAGTTAGATTATGGTTAGATTATGCTTGTATTTTGTACAAAGGAAGTTGTATTAATTGTCATGGAGTTAGATTATGGTTAGATTATGCTTGTATTTTGTACAAAGGAAGTTGTATTAATTGTCATGGAGTTAGATTATGGTTAGATTATGCTTGTATTTTGTACAAAGGAAGTTGTATTAATTGTCATGGAGTTAGATTATGGTTAGATTATGCTTGTATTTTGTACAAAGGAAGTTGTATTAATTGTCATGGAGTTAGATTATGGTTAGATTATGCTTGTATTTTGTACAAAGGAAGTTGTATTAATTGTCATGGTGGAAATGGAGCATTTGGTGGCACTAGATGTTGTGAAGCTTGTGATGGTGGAAATGGAGCATTTGGTGGCACTAGATGTTGTGAAGCTTGTGATGGTGGAAATGGAGCATTTGGTGGCACTAGATGTTGTGAAGCTTGTGATGGTGGAAATGGAGCATTTGGTGGCACTAGATGTTGTGAAGCTTGTGATGGTGGAAATGGAGCATTTGGTGGCACTAGATGTTGTGAAGCTTGTGATGGTGGAAATGGAGCATTTGGTGGCACTAGATGTTGTGAAGCTTGTGATGGTGGAAATGGAGCATTTGGTGGCACTAGATGTTGTGAAGCTTGTGATGGTGGAAATGGAGCATTTGGTGGCACTAGATGTTGTGAAGCTTGTGATGGTGGAAATGGAGCATTTGGTGGCACTAGATGTTGTGAAGCTTGTGATGGTGGAAATGGAGCATTTGGTGGCACTAGATGTTGTGAAGCTTGTGATGGTGGAAATGGAGCATTTGGTGGCACTAGATGTTGTGAAGCTTGTGATGGTGGAAATGGAGCATTTGGTGGCACTAGATGTTGTGAAGCTTGTGATGGTGGAAATGGAGCATTTGGTGGCACTAGATGTTGTGAAGCTTGTGATGGTGGAAATGGAGCATTTGGTGGCACTAGATGTTGTGAAGCTTGTGATGGTGGAAATGGAGCATTTGGTGGCACTAGATGTTGTGAAGCTTGTGATGGTGGAAATGGAGCATTTGGTGGCACTAGATGTTGTGAAGCTTGTGATGGTGGAAATGGAGCATTTGGTGGCACTAGATGTTGTGAAGCTTGTGATGGTGGAAATGGAGCATTTGGTGGCACTAGATGTTGTGAAGCTTGTGATGGTGGAAATGGAGCATTTGGTGGCACTAGATGTTGTGAAGCTTGTGATGGTGGAAATGGAGCATTTGGTGGCACTAGATGTTGTGAAGCTTGTGATGGTGGAAATGGAGCATTTGGTGGCACTAGATGTTGTGAAGCTTGTGATGGTGGAAATGGAGCATTTGGTGGCACTAGATGTTGTGAAGCTTGTGATGGTGGAAATGGAGCATTTGGTGGCACTAGATGTTGTGAAGCTTGTGATGGTGGAAATGGAGCATTTGGTGGCACTAGATGTTGTGAAGCTTGTGATGGTGGAAATGGAGCATTTGGTGGCACTAGATGTTGTGAAGCTTGTGATGGTGGAAATGGAGCATTTGGTGGCACTAGATGTTGTGAAGCTTGTGATGGTGGAAATGGAGCATTTGGTGGCACTAGATGTTGTGAAGCTTGTGATGGTGGAAATGGAGCATTTGGTGGCACTAGATGTTGTGAAGCTTGTGATGGTGGAAATGGAGCATTTGGTGGCACTAGATGTTGTGAAGCTTGTGATGGTGGAAATGGAGCATTTGGTGGCACTAGATGTTGTGAAGCTTGTGATGGTGGAAATGGAGCATTTGGTGGCACTAGATGTTGTGAAGCTTGTGATGGTGGAAATGGAGCATTTGGTGGCACTAGATGTTGTGAAGCTTGTGATGGTGGAAATGGAGCATTTGGTGGCACTAGATGTTGTGAAGCTTGTGATGGTGGAAATGGAGCATTTGGTGGCACTAGATGTTGTGAAGCTTGTGATGGTGGAAATGGAGCATTTGGTGGCACTAGATGTTGTGAAGCTTGTGATGGTGGAAATGGAGCATTTGGTGGCACTAGATGTTGTGAAGCTTGTGATGGTGGAAATGGAGCATTTGGTGGCACTAGATGTTGTGAAGCTTGTGATGGTGGAAATGGAGCATTTGGTGGCACTAGATGTTGTGAAGCTTGTGATGGTGGAAATGGAGCATTTGGTGGCACTAGATGTTGTGAAGCTTGTGATGGTGGAAATGGAGCATTTGGTGGCACTAGATGTTGTGAAGCTTGTGATGGTGGAAATGGAGCATTTGGTGGCACTAGATGTTGTGAAGCTTGTGATGGTGGAAATGGAGCATTTGGTGGCACTAGATGTTGTGAAGCTTGTGATGGTGGAAATGGAGCATTTGGTGGCACTAGATGTTGTGAAGCTTGTGATGGTGGAAATGGAGCATTTGGTGGCACTAGATGTTGTGAAGCTTGTGATGGTGGAAATGGAGCATTTGGTGGCACTAGATGTTGTGAAGCTTGTGATGGTGGAAATGGAGCATTTGGTGGCACTAGATGTTGTGAAGCTTGTGATGGTGGAAATGGAGCATTTGGTGGCACTAGATGTTGTGAAGCTTGTGATGGTGGAAATGGAGCATTTGGTGGCACTAGATGTTGTGAAGCTTGTGATGGTGGAAATGTCGTATCAGCTATTTTTGATGGGCTTCCCCTTTTCTTTTTGGTCTTGTTATCTAGACTCTCTCATTAGTACAACTCCTTACATTATGTCCAGTTTTCTTATATTTTGAACATGTGTTGACTTGACCAAACCTCCTTATTTGATCTTAATTTTTTAGCTCATGTGTAGCCTTCTTCTCTTCTTCTATGGTCTACCAGCCTTCTTTCTTAAATCAGGGTGTATAACTGATTCAAATCCAGTCTTCTCCCAGAATCTTGAATCAGGAACTGGATATATTTTTCCTGCATAAGCAGCCATATAGGATGACTTTTTGAAATAATCATCTACTATATCACAGGCTTTGATTCTCGCATGCCTCAAGCATTGGTATGCATGAATACAAGGCAGCCCACATAAATCCCACTTTCTACAATCACATGATTTCTTCTCTATATTCACAGTCATATAACCCAAACCATCCCCCACTTCATATTCACTTCCCCCATCCACTGTGCAGAAATCTTCTCCCTTGATAATCTATCACCTGATTCAAGTCTCTCTGCAATTCTTGGACAAACACCTTCTAACCAATTTGATGCCATTGTCTTCTTCTTTAGAAACCTAGTTCGCATCAGTCTTCTAATCATTTCCAACATGGTGATTATTGGTTTATCTATTGCCTCCAATATGACTTTATTGAAGGCTTCACTAATATTGTTGCAAATTAAATCATACTTTACATCTATTTGGAAATGTGATCTTGTCCAAGTTTCTTAGTCAAGCTTGTTCAAGTATTCATATGCCTCCTTGTTCAACTTTTTCATATTCTCCACGGCAGTCTCATGTTCATGCACTGTATATGCTCTTGCAGCATTCCAAAGCATATTCCTTAAGTCTTGACCTTTAAATTTTTCTCTGAAATTAGCATCTAAATCCCTAACACAAAATCTGTGTCTAGCTTGAGGAACCAATTTTTTAAATGTCTCCAATAACCCCTGCATACATTAATAAAAAAGTTCACAATATTAGTACTCTTGCACAATCATGACTTTCATGTAGGGATTTAATTTGCCATTTTGTTTCAGTAGAATTCCATGCTCCATAACACCTCCATGGGCGTGTTTCATCTTTGCATGTCACTATAATTCTACCACCCTCATTCTTCTCATAACAAACATCAAAACCCCTTATCACAGCTGCATATCTAAGAACGTTTCTTAGCTCATTAGGGTTAGCAAATTCCATCCCATTAACCAACTTAGGATCAAGCAAATCTTTCTCTGCACTAAACTGAGGACACTTGATTTTATTGGTATTTTCCTCCTCATTATCAGATGGCAAGAGCTTCTCAACTCATCACTACACTCTAATTTTAAATTTGCTTCCATTGTGGGGACTGAATCTTTCACACCAATGGTGTTAATGTCATGATTCACTGCATCTTTATCCTCAGACTCAACATTTTCAGAGACTAATCCCTCATAGTCCTCCTCCTCATCATCATCATCATTGTCTTCTGACTCCCCAAAAAACACATAATCACTATCAGTGTCACTCTCCTCAATAGCTGCATTGCCTTTACCACTTTCATTCACTTTTTCTTTTCCTTTCTCTTTCACATGAGGTAAGTCAACTTGAATGTCTTGTATAGGAACTTGAGTA